>JAANSP010000513.1:0-20760 GCA_036850745.1 Homidia socia | reverse complement strand
CAACCGATTACAGCCATCATTTCAACCGGCTATAGAATTATTCAGGTGCTAAATGATGGTAAGATTATGGTTTTAGATTCTAGAGATTTTTCACTATCCATATTGGCTATAGGGTATAATCAGGAAATCACTGATTTAGCATTTGTTACGCCATCCAGTGATTGTCTAGCTGTTTCCACGAATTCGTCCGAGATAAAGATCTATGGAAGAAACAAGACATGGCTATTGCCCGGACACGAGGATATTGTACTGTGCTTGAAATCGTTTCCAAACCAAGGATTGATTGTATCAGGATCCAAGGATTCAACTGCCAGGATTTGGAAAGTGCACGAAGACCAAGCAATTCAAAATATTGAATGTATTGGGATATGCAAGGGACACGAAGGAGCCATAGGAGCAGTATCACTGACCAGAAGATTCACCAACCCACTCTTGGTTACAGGAGGTCAGGACGCCATGAGCAAGATATGGGAGATCAAGCCGTGTATTCAAACACCGGGAATCCAACTAGTTTCCAAATTTACTGTCAAGGCACATGAAAAAGACATTAACTCTATTGATATATCCTCGAACGATAAATTGATAGCTACAGCATCTCAAGACAGGACAGCCAAGATTTGGAACCGAGATGGAAAGTTACTGGGAGTGTTAGAAGGCCATAAAAGAGGACTTTGGAGTATTAGATTTCTACCTACAAACCAAACGTGCATTACAGCATCCTCCGACCAAACCATCAAGATGTGGACCCTGTCTAACCATGGTTGTATTAAAACATTCGAAGGTCATGAGAGTCCAGTCCTCAAGGTAGTTCCTATAAACAAGGGAATTCAATTTCTATCTTCTGGGTATGATGGGGTAATCAAGTTATGGAACATCAAGACATATGAATGTATCAACACATTTGACAAGCATAGTGACAAGGTATGGTCATTAGCAGTTTCTGAGGACGAGACTGTCCTTGTTTCTGGAGGGGCAGATTCAACGATACATTATTGGAGAGATGTAACTGAACAGGAAATGGAACAGAGGAACAACGAAAAGAAACAAGCCATATTGAAAGAACAGGAATTTTCCAATTATTTCCAAAAGAGGGATTATGAGAATGCTATTTACCTGGCACTTCAGATGAAGCAACCATTCCGACTCTTGACTTTGTTTCGAGAATTGAAGTGCTTTCCGGTTGATGGGGTCAGTAGAACCGGGTCCAAGACAGTGGATAATGTGTTGGCCCGATTAAATACAGTAGAGCTAGGACTTTTACTTGAATTTGTTCGGGACTGGAATACTCGGTTTCAGAACAGTATTGTGTGCCAAAGTATTCTAGGACTCGTTCTAGATGCATTTTCCATGGAGCAGATTTCAGAGATCCCAGACATTACAAAAATTCTGAAAGCGATTATGGCATATACAGAAAGACATTATAGGAGGGTTGATGAACTATCCATCCAATTTCGGTTGGTAGATTATGCATTGGCCGAGGTTAGCAGATAAATCAATAAACATATTCACCCCTGGAATGATGAACAATAATGGTTCATTCAGCCTTTGGTTCCAGCACAAGTCCGGTGAGGTAACAAAGGGCAAGAATTACAGGTTTTAGAAACCCAAATATGATCCATCCACGGTATGGACAAGGGATCAGGTTGAGAAACACTCGAGTTTAGATGATTGTTGGTGTATACTGGAAGGAAATGTCTATGATATTACCGACTTTCTAGAATATCATCCAGGAGGCAAAGGTATATTGGCACCATAATATTTAGGTGTAGAAATATTGGAATCATGGAGTGGTAAGGATATTACCCTGCCCTTTAAAAAGTATCATTCATGGATCAACTACAAAACATTATTGGAACCATGTTTTATTGGGCGGTTGAAATGACAAATGTCAAAATCGCAGCTAAAACCAGGCCAATAAAATCTTATATTTAGACAACAATTAGTTTTCCCTTTATGATAGCGTGTGTGGAGAGGAAGAGCTGGCAAAGGATTGTGGAGATTATCGAAGAGTTGGATAATAGGATAGAAGCAAGCATCCAAGTATGTACATGTTTGAGGACCATTAGAAATATGGTGATTGGAAAGGATTTAAAGAAGCAAATGTTTGTGGAGGCAGGAATAGTATCAAGACTAACCAAGATTTTGGAATTGGAGGTGGATTCTGTAGTGGAAGCGGTAATTTTGTTTGGAAGCATATCATTGAATAAAGAACAAGTTATAGTCCAGTTTGAAAAGTATCGCGTGTTTGAAAAGCTATTGGGGATGATTGGAATTGGAGGATTGGATCTTGTATTGAGTCGATCGCTCAAGAAAATTTCTAGGTACAATATCTCCAATAAAGAATTGATCTTTGATGACAAGTATTTGGATGTAATAGTTGGAAACATTCGAAATCGAAAAGATGGAGAAATAGTGCATAATTTCTGTGTTTTGTTGGCTGATTGTTGTTCCACGATTTCCCACCAGACTAGAATCCTGCAATCTAGATTATTGGAACATATGGAAACCATGCTCAACAGTTCGGATCCTAGATGTCTGGAAGCAGCACTTGGAATTCTAGCGTCTACAAGCAGAGAAAACAAGACAATTGGCCACATCATATTGAGTATGAACGAATCCAAAGGTCTAGCTATTCTTACAGGATTGTCTAGAAACACCCGACCAAACACTCAGTTTCTTACATTGACCATTCTGTCGAATTTATACCAAAACGGAAATGTACTGGACCATGAGATTGGAATGTCATCACATCTCATACCTAGTATTATCCGATTTTTAGACGAGACAAAGGAATACAATCTTGGGATCCGTGAAAGAGCATCGCTATTATTGTTTAATCTGGCCAATAGCGGTGGAATTGATCTGCATCAACTAATTCTTGATTCAGGAGCTATTCAAAAGCTATCTCTGGTTGTTACGAGTCACTACACCAACTACTCCAAGGAACAATTGGTTGAAAATTGTATTTGGGCAATTGGTGCATGTACATCCAAAAGAGAAGAAAATAGAGAAGTGGTGCTCAATTCATCAGTACTTGATTGTCTTGTTTCGATGCTTTCTCACCAACGAAGTAGTATGAAGATTGCTGCTTGTTATTGTATTAAAAGCATTTCCAGGTCAATCAAGGGATTAAAATCCACTTTGATGGAATTGGACATGGGAACACCACTTTTAGAATTATTGAACGATTCCAATATATCGGTGAGAATACATGCCTGTGCAGCGCTATGTAACATTGTGATGGGATTTTCGGGCATCAAAGACAAAATAGTAGAGTCTGGTGGAATTTCCAAAATAGCGGAATTGTTGGGGTCCGAATCTGTGGATCTGAGAAATAATGCAGTATGGGCGATGAAAAATCTTTTATACAAGGCGAATTTTGATCTCAAAAAGAAGACCATTGGATTTTTGAGTGAATCTATGTTGGTGGAGTTGTTAAACGATCCCAATGAAAGTGTACAAGTGAATGCCATCTCGATTGTTAGAAATTGTGTGTGTGGGACAGCTGACGAAATAGAGCATTTTTTAGAACGATATGATAGACAGATTGTTGTAGATATTTTGAGAGAGAAACTGATCAGTGCTAATGAAGATATTCTCGTTCAAACACTTTATTGCCTTGCCAACATGTTTACAGGAAATGAAGGGCATAAAAAGTTGTTGTTTGGAGATGAAGTGTTGATGGATCGAATTGTATTGTTATTGGATTCTGAGTGTCTCAATGTTAAAATAGGAGCCATATGGTGCATCATTAATTTGTCATGGAGGGAAGACATGACTAGGAGTTTAAACGCTGTCAGTCACCTCAAAAACCAGTATGATTTGGAAAGAAAACTGGCATTGCTCCTCCTAAACCACGAAAATGATCCAGATATCAAAGATTGTATCAAGACAGCGTTGAACAATTTTCTAGATGAAAAACCACCTGCAAGCGATTCCGCTATTTAATCCAATTATGCAAGAATCGTATGAACTCAAGGTTCTATCGTTTTCCAACTGGTATAGTCTTTTGTCCGGACAGACCATTCGTAGCAATGTGATAAAGAATATTCCAAAAGAATTTTTGAACTATTTGAAGAGTGACAAAATAAAGATTTGTGAGCCTATAAAAGATGAATGGTATGTGAGGACCAAGGAAGCAATAGACTTGGGCATAGCGGATTTGGAAAAGGCATTTGTTAAAACCAACTGGAGTTCACCAAGGGATGCACAGTGGATCAGTGTTGGAAAAAGCCTAGCAGTCCACGATTTTGAAGGTACTGTTCTGATGCTAAAGGCGTCAGATCGGATTTTCCAAGACATATGCAAAACCGAAAGATATCTGAGCACAGATACGGAAACAATGTTTGATATTGTGTTAAGACAGTGGGTGGACATCAATCCTTCAGGAGAGTTTCGATGTTTTGTTATCCACAGCCGAATAGTAGGGATATGTCAACGAGACATTTCACATTACTACAGACACATTGTAGAAGAAAGAGAATGGATATGGGAAAGAGTATGTTCGTTTTTAGTTGGTGAGATACTTGCAATTTTCTCGGAATTGGATGCCTATACGATAGATGTTTATATTGACTATGCTACTCAAAGGATCCAGTTGATCGACGTGGGACAATTGGCAGATACTCATCAATGCACATTACTCTTCTCATATCAAGAACTATTTGAATCCCAGGGAAAGGATTTTAGATTTATTGAGAATGAATTTGAAACCGAACCTAGCTTTCTTTGGCAAAACATGTTGCCCATCGATATGGATTCGAATGTTTGGTCATTGTAGGGATTTGATGTATGAAACAATGTTTTTGGCGGTTTCCAGATGCTTTACTCGCAAAAGATACAATGTTGGTGTAGATTCCATCCCTACAAATCTTATATTTGACTCATTTATGCGTTCAATGTTCATTTCTGCATGTATTGAAATGTTCAAAATCACTCGGAATGTACCTTCGGTTCTCATTACCATCCTCCC
Organism: Homidia socia; assembly: GCA_036850745.1. Classification (NCBI taxonomy): domain Eukaryota; kingdom Metazoa; phylum Arthropoda; class Collembola; order Entomobryomorpha; family Entomobryidae; genus Homidia; species Homidia socia. The sequence goes on along the minus strand of JAANSP010000513.1, from coordinate 15,788 downwards.
GACTCCATCAGGACGTTGATTGATATGAAGAACACCAATTCCCCGTTCTTTCCAGAGACCATGATCATTCCTGTACAATTTGGCTCTTGTCTGGAATATGGTGATATCTTCCTCTTCCCCTGTTATCAAATCTTTTGTCGGAGCAATTTCAGATTCGGTTTCAGGCGGAATCTCGTATTCAGACGGAATTGACTCGTCCAAAAAAGATTTGGATTCTTGTTTCATATCCTGAAACCGTCTGCCAATGATTCCTGTCCCAAAGACATTGTTTGTATCCACGGCTCCTACATGATCTGATTTCATCTTTTTTTATGATGGCAGACAATTTAGAAGAATTCATAATCCATAATGGAAACGGATCAATATTTCCAAGAGTTGATAAAGAAACACTTTCTAAATTGTACCCAGCTCACCTAAAATTGCATTTTATCCAAGTGATTCATCGACATGGACATCGAACACCGTTGAGGGCCAAAATCATGAAAAGATCTGGAAATTTTTGGACGCTTTGTCACAAAGCCAATCAGACCGGATTTGTAGGTCCTAGCCATTCATTGTTCTCAAGAATCCAAGATAAATTATTCGGCACTAGATATCAGTTTGTAGTTGATAGGGAAAGCACTCAGCCTATGGTCAAAGGTGAATGTTACGATGGACAGTTAACTGATCGAGGACATGAATTGATGTTTGAACTTGGATGTAGGTTACGTAAGATTTATGTAGATTGGGTAGGACTCGTCCCTAAAACAGTCAGCAATCAATCACACTTTTATTTCCGATCCACGGATCTTAGAAGAACAATAGAAAGTTTACAGTTGGTTCTGAAAGGATTTTTAAAAACCAAATTAGTTATTCCGATTCATATTAGACGATCGGCTAAAGAAACGATGGTTCCAATAACCATGACCTGCCCTCGTCTCGTTGAGCTTGACCGAGAATTTCGACTAGCTTCTCAGACTCTATTATCTGACCAAAAGATCCTAAAAGAAAAACTCGAAGAATTGAGCTCAAACTCTTTGAATTTCGAACCGAGCAGAAAATATCGATACTTGTTTGATTTTCTAGTTTGTGGAAGGGAACATGATCATAAGCTGGATAAATACAACCTTGAACAATCGGATATGGTGTTTTTAGAAAATCTAGTCACCAAAGAGGTATACTCTAAATTCAGTCGGTCAATAGAAGGCACTCGGTTAGGAATTGGACCTTTTATAAAAGAATTGAGTGATGCATTGGAATCCAAGTATCAGTCTTTGGAACAGAATGATAAAATTCGTAATTATCCCAAATTGATGATTTATTCTGGTCATGATCACACCATTTGCCCGCTTCTTTGTGCATACAGTATTTTCGATGGGAAATGGCCACCATTTGGATCCAATATGGTATTTGAATTACTCCAGGACGTCAGACAAAAGACAGATCCTTTTTATGTTCGAATCAAATACAATGACAAGGTATTCAAACTCCCTGGATGTATTGGACATTTGCACCAAGAAGATCCTACGCTATGCAAGGTATCCAAATTTTTGGAAATAACTCGACAATTCATTCCCAGAAACTGGGAAGAGGAATGTAGATCCTAAGTAAAATTTTATTCATCGAGGTGTATGTTCCTGCTGTGTTGTTGTAACCAATCTTCTTGTTCCCAGATGGGTTTGGATAAGTTGTGATCATCTTCACGGTACTTTTGTGACATGGCCTCGGAACAGCTAATAGTCATTCCATGTATTTTGGAATTATGCATATTATCCAAAGCAGCTTGGGCATCTTGAACCAAGTCAAATTCGATAAACCCAAAACCACGATGTTGATGACTGGAAGGATCTCGGGGAAGAACCACACCGGATATTTCACCAAAAGAATGGAAAAAGTTGTACAATACATCTTCATTTACTGTTGAATGTAAACCACCAACATACAACGTATTTTTCATTTGACCAGTAATAAAAAATGGATAGGTGGATAGAATCGGTTCGACTTTGTACTTTGGACAATGGTAGGGATTATCCAAATATTCTGATTACCGGGTCTCCATGTAGTGGAAAAAGCACTTTTTGTGGGGCCATTGAAAAATACAATCTTGGGGGTGAATATATCAATCTAAGCGAACAGACAAAGCAGAACAAATGGTATGTTGACTATGATAAAACTTTGGATTCTTATGTTTTGGATGAGAATCGAGTGCTTTTTGAATTGGAATCCAAAATGATACATCCAAGGGGCGGTATATTGATGGAATTTCATGGCTGTGAGTTCTTTCCTTCCAAATGGTTTGACGGAGTGGTAGTGTTACGAGTAGAAAGTAACTTGCATTACGATAGACTAGTCGCCAGACGTTACAACACTCTGAAAATCGAGAATAATATTGACTGCGAAATCATGAACATTATCTCTGAGGAGGCTAGCAAGATTTGTCCCCATTTTATTGAAATCAATTCAAACACTGAAAAGGACATAGATGACGCCCTAAGACATATCATCAAAATATACCAATTCTAATTCCCAACAGATTGATTTTGAAATACATCTGACGCTATTTGTTGTTCGTGTAGAGTTAACTCGTTCCAAACCGCTTCAACATGTGACAACTTGACAACTGAGAGAATACCATTCTTCAGTCTACCAAACAGAGAATTCATGGTCGGCTTGATCTTGCTATCCAAATCCTTGTCAGCGCACTTGGATGCAATCGCCGCCAAACACTTTATGGAAATCTTGGTTACGATTGGATCTCCGGAGAGGAGGAATGGCCACGACTGTTCAAACAACATGGAAAGAAACGAATATACCGCTTCAAATTCCTCGTCATCCTCTGTAATAGGAAGAGATACAAACCATTGTGGCAACATTCCAAAATCCATCCTGTTTCCCAAAGACACGGCAATTTTAGCGATGCTGGAAACATTGTTTTCAATAGCCAATCGATATTTTTGGGTTCCTTTCTTGTCTCGAATGTATTCATTCAAATTACTCATCATTATTGGTAAAGACTCTACCACCAAGGGGTAATAATCATCAATACTAACTAGAGCAGCAACACCGACACCATAGACGACTGCTTGTCTAATATCCGAGTTTTCGTGTGTAAGGTCCCTTACAAATGCTTGTTTGAAAAGCTCCAATAGTTTCTTTCCCTCGTGGCCAGAATATTCGATAATATCGTCAAAGAAGCACACTGCATTGTGATGGATTGATGTGGACGCGCTTGGAAGATTCAATAGATAATGGTAAAATGCAACGATCTGTTTCTCTTGCAACAACAGGATAAATTCCCATCCATAGTATTTGATCAGTAAGTGGATACATCGTGTCAGTTCGGTCAATACTTCCTCGTATCCATCTTCACCTACATTTTCACAGTCTTCATCTTCAGGTTGTATATTGATCGACTTGTGGCACTCTTTTAGTATGTCAGTAATCTCGCTCAGCAAGTGATGAACAGTATCAGACTGACATCCTTTAGATCCCACAACATTTAAACAATCGTAAATCGACTCTAAAATTCCAGGCAGTACGTCTAATTGGTCCTTGTCCCGTTTCAATGTTTTTAGTAGTTCTTCAAAAACATTCGGCCATATGGCTAGATGATTATCTCCACCATTCTCCTTGATTACATTTAGTAAATGGGATAAACTAGAAAAGGCATTCAATTTGACTTGGTCATTATATTCGAATGAAAGACAGGGGATCGAAACATTTTGTAAAACTTCCATACAATGTGGATAGAATCCCTTTCCAAGAATCTTAGCATAGCTAGTCAGACACTCAATTGCCTCGGCCTTTTCCTCCAAGAGTATCGTATTGATTCCTACCCTTTTGCCTCCCAGTCTCACAAACTCCCATCCACTATAATTTTCTAGTTCCGAATCATCTACATAGCTGATTTCGGCCTCGGCTTTGGCCTTGTTTAGCAATGAAGGTATGATATTGGATAATAGTGGAATGAATTCATCTTTCATAACTGAACAAATCCTAACCCATCCGGCTTGCAAATAGTTATTCATAGAACTATCGTTGGATGTAGTATCTTGTAGTGTAACCAAAATCCCCACCAGCTGGTTCATAAAAGGATAAAATCCTTCCTTGTCTGTGCATGAGGATAAAACTGTCATGGACTCTACCAACTTGCAACGAAAATTGTCATTGTCTTGCTTGGGATCATGGAATACTTGCAGTAATGTTGTCATCAACTGATGGTAGTAGGGTCTAAAATGTTTTCCCATGACATTGGAAATTACTGCCAACAACGTGACTGCCTGTTCTTTGACATCAATCCTGCCTCGCCCAATACAATTTAGGATACAGGGTATCAGGATATTCTGATAGTTTCCAAGAATAGTAGTTTCACAATCCTGAGTAAAGTTGATCAGAGAAGCAACGGCATGTGCCTGGACCCGTGGATTTGCAAAATCATTTACCAATGGAACAATGCTATCAAAGTACTGGCAATGCAGCTTTGATTGGAAAATTTCCGAAAAATCCGTGCTCAATTGCCCCATGACGTGAACCGCGGCATACCGGATCCTTGGATTTGGATCCTTGGATTTTGGCCATACCAAAATCATCAAACTATCCAAGTCAGATTCCAACTCATCCCTACACCCTTCTGCTATATTTGCTATAGCCATCAAGCCCGCATAGTGTTCTTTCCAATTCAACCCTGTTAATGATCGTTGGATATATTCCATAAACACTCCACTCATTTTTAGGTTTTGGAATGCACAGGACAATCGATCAAGAGTCTGTTCTGCCATGGAATGGTTCTCATTATCATCCACTCTTTCTTCGGTATCCAACACACTACTCCAGTTCTTGTCGTCATCCACATCAGACAAAAATTTGAACAAGACACTCAGAAATTGTTTCAAATGATCGCTTTTCCTTATTGGTCTAGGATCCTTTTCAGCAATAGTTGTTACCAATTCAATATAGGCATGGATCAATTCATCTTCGACATCATCAAGTCTGGATGTTTGGATGGTTGCTGAAACAAGTTCATCTATAACTGGTCTAAAGAGTTTTGGACGATACTCTGCAAGACTAATTAATTCATTGATGCAATCCATGTGTTCCTGATAATTGTCTTGCATAGAAACTAATCGTACTTTTCTCCATATCAAAAAAATGGATTGTTTCATCAATGGATTTAGGGGTTTTCGATTTTTGGTCAATGTATAAATCGATACAATAGTATCAATCAACGAAAATACTAGATGAGGATCATTCTCGGAATCTAATCGAGAAAGCAGCATTTCGACAAAAGAATAGAGATGTGGCTTTTCTATCAATTCAGGTAACGATCCAAATATTCTAAGCGAACAAATCACATTATCTGTAGATCCTTTTTGAAATATATCCATCAAATAATAAGGTAATTGTTTCCATGTTTGTTTTGTATATAATAACGCTCTACAAAGATCTGTAATGGAATCTGCTATCTTGTTTTTGATATGAACATTGGGCTCTTTATAAAGACTTTTGAGAAGCAAGTCCTGACACTCTTTTTCTAGGTTTCCATCCAAGGTGCTCCACACAATATTTCTAGAATCCGCCAACCTTTTACAAGCCAATCTTCGGAACAGTACCGCAGCTAACGACCTATTCTCCGATGGATAGTCACTATCCAATGTCTTGCATAGGAATAAAAGTAGTTTTTGTGGATTTTGTTCGGTCCAAATAGTGTTCAAACTATTTTCGGCGCAATTCCGCGTATTCTCATCTTCTGAAAGCAGTCCTCGAATATGTTGTTGAAGAAGTTCTATCGTCAAAGCTGACATGATTCGCACGCGAACCATCCAACCCTTTGGTCCTTCAATTCTTCTGGCATCATCTATGGATAATATTATTGTAGATTTCCATATTCATTTATAAAATACTGGTGCATTTACCTTGTCCGGCTCGATCATTACCAACGAAATAAAGATGGTTGAAATCGTCACGATTAGGATGAGTAAAATTGTAGGGGCCAGCGCCACAAAATAAATGTCTGTAGAAAACATGGTCGGGATATGTTCTGATCGAAAAAACGGGACTATCAATAGGTAACAGACAAAATATAGAAATATGGTTGTGGATATTATCATGACCATTAGTCCAATGGTTCGATCCGAAAGTCTGGTCATTGGTCAAGGGTGATGAGATTTCACTATGGATTGCATATACAAAACCCTACCCCTGCGTGAATAAGGTACCGAATGGGAAGAGTTATTAGGTCACAAAGAAAAGGAAGTGGTGGCATTTTCAAGAGTCATACCAAACATCGAAAGGGAGCAGCAAGACTGCGACCAGTTGATCTTTCGGAAAAAATGGGATGGGTCGTTGGGATTGTCAAGGAAATCATTCACGATCCAGGTAGGGGAGCACCACTTGCCAAGGTGGAATTTCAAGGATCATCATCTAAAAGGAAACAACAAGTGGTGATGATTGCAGCTGATGGAATGTACACTGGGCAGTTTGTGTATTCTGGAACCAAGGCTAGTTTGAAGATTGGAAATACATTGCCCTTGTCCTCCATGCCGGAGGGAACTATTGTTTTCAATATCGAGGAACAATATGGTGACTGTGGAGCACTTGCCCGTACATCCGGGAATTATGCAACGGTTATTTCTCATAAGCCAGATGACAACAAGACAGTTATTAAATTGCCATCAGGAATCAAAAAACTAATTCCATCTAAATGTAGAGCAACTGTTGGAATGGTTGCCGGTGGAGGTAGAATTGACAAGCCATTGCTCAAGGCAGGACGTGCGTACTACAAGTACAAGGCCAAGAGAAATTGTTGGCCCAAGGTCCGTGGAGTTGCAATGAATCCAGTAGATCATCCACACGGAGGAGGGAACCACCAACATGTCGGCCACTCCACCACTGTATCGAGACATGCACCTCCGGGTAAAAAGGTTGGTCTCATTGCAGCCCGTCGAACAGGACTCTTGAGGGGAACCAAAAAGGTCCGGGACGCTTAGATGTGATATTTAGATCCGAATGCATAAATTGCTGGTCCATTGGTATTTTTTATTAGATCCAAATTCAGTGGGAACTATCATCATTCCCACCATCATCCTCATTTGCGTATTTAACTCCTTTTATTTTCTCCATTCCAATACCTTTCAACATGTCCGCAGTAATGTCGTCAACGTGTATCATTCCAGATTCTAGCACTGATACTTCTGGGACGTAGTTATCTTTTCTCTCGCGTTCCTCTTCCTGCAGTTTGAACGAGATTCCGCGTACAGGTCCCTTTTGGATCCTTCTCATCAAATGAGTGGTGAACCCTGCAATTTTGTTTCGTAAACGTTTAGTTGGGATGGATGCTACTTGTTTACATAGAAGCTTGTTGATTTGAAAATCAAACCCAAGACGGTGGTAATGCTTTTCAATGAGTTGGCGAGATGCTCTTTTCACAGTTTCGGTTCTAACGCGGCCCATGTAGATGCAGGGGGAGGTGCCTATTTGCAATTCAACGTGAGTAGTTCGTAGATACCATGTCTAATAGCCTGAAATTTCAGAAACGTCTTGCGGCAGATGTACTTAGCTGCGGGGAAAGAAAAGTATGGATGGATCCGTCGGAATTGGAAGAAATTGGAAATGCTAACTCACGTGCAAGTATAAGAAAACTGGTGAGAAATAGGATTATTATAAGACGACTTCCAGCGGTCCATTCGTTAGCAAGAGCAAGAGAACGTCGGTTAGCCAAACAAAAAGGGAGACATTTAGGACCCGGAAAGAGGAGGGGAACAGCTGAAGCACGGATGCCATCGAAGGTTTTATGGAGACGTAGAATTCGAGCACTTCGACGCATTCTCCAAAGATTCCGGGACAATGGCAAGATTGACAAACATTTTTACCGCGAACTTTATTTGAAAGCCAAGGGAAATATGTTCAAGAGCAAAAGGGTACTAATGGAATATATTGAAAAGACCAAATCCGAACAAGCACGTGCCAAGTGTATCCAAGATCAATTTGAGGCATTGAAGATTCGAAAAAAGGCAGAACAAGAAAGAAGACGACAGCGGCCTTGAAGGAAGCAGGACATGAAGTCTAGTTCAATAAACGAGTGTTTTTTCATGACTTTTGCATTTGCTATAAGTGGTCTGGATGGAGAATCCAAAGAGCAAAAACCAATTGAAAAATGAGGCCAAAAGGCAAGAAAAATTGGCCAAATATCATTCGAAAATGGAAAGGCTGAAAAAGGAGCAGTTTCGGGAGTCAAAAGATAAAAATGAGTGTTTGAGCAGCGAGAGGATAGTGGAGATTGTACCTGACGGACAAAAGAAGAATATGAATGGAACCCTTAAACCAACATACGATCCAATCCAGGTAGAGAATGGATGGTATAGGTGGTGGGAGAAACAAGGATATTTCAAGCCCGAAATTAATAGGGGACCTGTTTATGTGATTCCGATTCCACCGCCCAATATAACAGGATCACTCCACTTGGGACATGCCATGGCCACATCTATTCAAGACACACTAGTTCGATGGAAGAGAATGAAAGGATACAGAGCATTGTATGTTCCTGGATGTGATCATGCAGGAATTTCCTGTCAGGTAATTGTGGAGAAGAATGTGAAAAAGACCATGAACAAGACTAAGAAGGAATTGGGGAGGGAAGAGTTTGTAAACAAAGTATGGGAATGGAAGGATACATATGGGAATTATATATATGAACAATTGAAACGACTTGGAGGGTCGATGGACTGGGATCGGTGTATGTTTACATTGGATAGTTCAATGAACAAAGCCGTGACCGAGGCATTTGTTCGATTGTTTGAAGATGGAATAGTGTATCGAGGAGAGAGATTAGTAAACTGGTGTGGAAAACTCGAAACAACGATTTCCGATCTCGAGATAGATCATAAACCAATTTCAGGGACCACTTTTCTGCATGTATATGGACACGGCCCGCACAAAAAATACGAATTTGGAAGCATTTACAATATAAGATATCCGATTGTAGGAGAAGAAGGTTTTATTGAGGTAGCGACAACTCGGCCCGAAACCATACCAGGAGACGTGGCCGTAGCAGTAAATCCTAGAGACGAAAGATATCAAAAGGCTCATGGAAAATGGTGTGTCAATCCAATTAGTGGGAAGCACATTCCAATTATACAAGATGAGGCAGCAGAAATGGATTTCGGAAGTGGTGCAGTCAAGATTACACCGGCCCATGATTTCAAAGATTATGAGGTGGGGAAACGACATTCATTGGAGTTTTTGAATGTATTTGACGATGCGAATCGAATGAATGAAAATGGGGGGCAATTCCAAGGTTTGATGCGTTTTGATGCACGAATCGAGATTCTTCGATATTTGAAGGAGAAAGGGTTGTTTGTGAGCCAAAAACAGCATTCATTAACTTTGCCACTATGCAACAGATCGGGGGATATTATTGAGCCCAGAATTAGGGAGCAGTGGTGGATGAGGTGTGATAGGATGGCAGAACAGGCAATAGATAGTGTCAGAAATGGGAAATTAAAGATTATACCGCATGACGGCGAGAAGATATGGTTTCATTGGCTTGGAAATATCAAGGACTGGTGTTTATCCAGGCAATTATGGTGGGGACACCGAATTCCGGCGTATGATGTTTCCGTTGGCAAGACACATCGATTTTGGGTAGCAGCCAGAAATATTGAAGAGGCGAGAACCAAAGCAAAATGCAAACTGGATGAAACGGAAATTGAGAATATGATGGTTCATCAAGATCCCGATGTTTTGGATACGTGGTTTTCATCAGGACTATGGCCATTCGCCATATTTGGATGGCCTAGAGAAACCAAAGACCTGTCACTGTTTTATCCCTGCGCTGTTTTGGAGACTGGGAGAGATATTATATTCTTTTGGGTTGCAAGAATGGTTATGTTAGGTCTTTATTTTACAGGACAAGTCCCTTTTCATACTGTATTCCTTCATCCGATTGTCAGAGATTCTCATGGACGAAAGATGAGCAAGAGTTTAGGAAATGTGGTGGATCCGATTGACATTATTGAAGGAATTACATTGAAAGAGTTAGGGGAGAAATTGTATTTGGGAAACCTAGATGAAAAGGAAATAGACAAGGCCTTAGAAGGGCAGAAAAAAGAGTTTCCCAATGGAATCAAACCATGTGGAACGGATGCACTAAGATTTTGTCTCTTGAGCAGCATTGTTCCGCACAGCTCCAATGATATCAACCTGGATGTTTCAAGAATTGAAGGATACCGAAAGTTTTGTAACAAGCTCTGGAATGTAGTTAGATTTTCGCTGGGGAAACTAGAGCCAATGTTAGATTTCTCGGAATCCGTGTCTGGATCCGATATTTTCAACGAATGGATTTTACAGAAACTGAATCAAACCATTCACAAGGTTGAAGAATCGCTGGATGAATACAATTTTTACAGGGCGACACTGAGCATCCATTCTTATTTGATTCATGATCTTTGCGATGTCTATATTGAAGCCATTAAACCAATCCTCAATTCCAGTGACAACTGTCGAAAGTCACGTACCCAGAAAACGTTGTACAAAGTACTCGAGTCTGGGTTGAAACTGCTACATCCATTTATGCCATTCGTAACCGAGGAATTGTATCAGCGGTTGCCAAGATGCTATGATTTAGAAAGAACCGAGAGTATCAGCATCGCCCAGTATCCTCAATGCTCGAACGGTTCAGGGAAAGAGGATCGGGTTGAAGAAAACATGGATATATTTCGGAGCCTGGTATCTTGGATACGAACACAAACTCAAAGCTCCAAGGAACCTTTCAATATCAAGCTGAGTCACACCTCTGACTATGAAATTCTGGACGAAGAATATTTACCTGGGATGGCATCACTTGTCAAAGGCTGTAGAGGAGTATCAATTGGATCCAATGATTTGACTTGCCTTTGTTTGAACGATAGAGAAGTGTTCGACAAATTGATACAGGGAAAAAAGTACACAATAACTTTGTACCCCTTGGTTGATTAATAAAAAATGGATTCTACTGAACCCACTTGTTTAGATAATTTGGGTCTACGCGAAACCTACATTGATGGCTTGCCAACGGACGCGTTCCAACATGATAGCGGGATTGCCACGTTGGGAACACATTTTTACAGGACACTACTCCATTCTTCTCCGCAGCCAATGCATTTTTTCTCTCCTCGTATTTTTCCATAGTACCTTTCGACACAGTGAAAGTGCAGTTTGGCATTACAGAATCTATTGGGGCAGTAGATTCCATGGGTAACAAGAATCAAACATAAAACACAATTCTGTATTAGGGATGGAAATTCGCTTATGAGATATTCACCTAGTTCCAGACATATCCTTGTCCCTAGATATACGTAACCCTCTATTTGTTTCAGCCATTTATTCCTTGTGAAATCATGGATCAACAATTCGGTTTCCTTTTTCTTGGACTCGGTGATGTTGATTGCATCAATCATTGAAATTCGATAGGTGGAGGTCTTTACAATGACAGCAACCAGATTTTTCAGATACAACAAATCATTAGGTGTATAGTTTGTTGCTATTAATGATATCTCGTCATTATTGGTATTGATAATTGCCCAAATAATTTCCCCGGTCTCATTGTCGCATCCTCGAGCCAGTTCCAGATCCACAGTTTTCAACTCGACATTGATCAAAGCAAGATAGTCATGGATTGGAACAGGACAACCTCCAATACATTTAGTTATCAATTCGTATGCCAGGTCTAATTGTGTTTCAGACATGATCCTCTCGTTCATAAGAGTTCGAACTAGGTACCTACAGATATCATCATACTCCATTAAAAAAATGGAGTTTACAAAAGATGAACTGAGGGAACTGGAATTTTCCATGCACCAAGAATTGGAGAACCAAGGGGCTGAGCATCGGGCAGATGATGAAATTTGGGATTCAGATGCTTACTATTACGATATTAACGGAAATATCATTTCAAAACCCAAGAACAAGAGTCTGGTAGGTATGTTGGAATCAAATCTTTGTTTTGGATCCGATAATGTTCAATAACATGTATATGGTTTATCAATAAATAGTCAGATAGAAATTGGTTTCAATAAATCCAACAATGTATGCACGCGTTTGTATTTGCATGACAGGTTCAGAATCACTTTTCTCGGAAATTCATCGCACAACCCCTTCCTTTGAAGTAGATGTAGGGTTCTCAACACTTCTTTGACATGTGAAGTTTTGAATGTTAGGTCTCTATCCAAGAACCCCAATAATTTATCGGAAATGGCTTGTGTGGCTGGAGAAATTTTTCGTGGTTTGAATGTCTGGAGCAAAATACTCAATATCTGAATAGCATTGGAACATTTCTCAAGATCTTCAATGGAATATTTGTCAAAAGAGTCGGAGATGGTAGAAATTATCATGGCACGCATATCATCTTGCCCATGGAATTGAGGAATTGTTATTGCAAATTCTTTAAAAACGTTGGGAAATAGCTTGGATCGCTTTTTGAACAATTCTTCAGATCCGAATATCAATGTCACATGTCTTTCTATTTTGCAAACTAAAATTCCCATCCTATATCTGTACAAAACCCGAACAAGGTAAAAATAACATTTTATCATGACCTGTTGACGTATTCGAATAGTTTTGATTTTTCCGGATTTGGTTTTCATCAAATTGATCAACACCTTGTCAAGCAGTTCGAGACTTTTAGATGCCCATTTATTGTTCTTGAGTATTGGTCTGGTTTTCAGTAGTTTATCCAAGAACCATGAAATCAAATCCTTTTTCTGGACATTGCTGGGTTTCTGTATCCATTCGAGAAATGAATCTATTATTCTGATAATCACCTTTGGTTTTGGATTTTCTTTCACAACAATTCCTAGAATGTAGAGCAATCTGGGCTTGAAATGGTGGTTTGGAGATGGCTTTTTTTTGAAAAGAGAGGCAAGTTTCCTATCTACACTATTCAGTTCAGAAATATCAACATTGTTCACATTGATCAACGCGTCCATACCTGATCCTAGATCTCTAGGAACCTTTTGGTCCATGTCATTATCGACACTGGATTCATGATCATCCAAAATAGCATCGATAATTAATTTGATGCTAGTCATATCCAAGCTTTTTGTTCGGCTCAGTAATCGGAAACATTTCTCAACAACCATTCTAAATAAACTAGCTTCTCTCTCAACAAGTGATATCAAAAAATCCACCAATATTCTAACAGTCTTTGGATGTCGTCGCTTGCGATACATGATTATTATTTCATCATGTTCCTTGTGAAACGTTTCTCCTAGTGTTGAAAAACTCCCAATCCATTCCATCGCCCAGAAAACCCGAAACAATATCCCAAAGACCTTTTTGACTGTGGTATTTTCATCATTCTTTTCGATATATCGTTCCAAGACCAAATACTCTCGACTTTTGTCTCTCGAATCTACATGACTCTTTAAATATTCAAACCACTGACTATCGTGATGACGGTGTAAAAGTATCTCAACCAAATTCAAACAATCATGGTACCTCCCACTTTGAATCACTATTTCGACCACTTTGGATGAAATTTGAGGATGTGAATGAATTTTAAGGATGTTTAAAGCACTCCAAACTGTACAAGAGCCACTATTTAAATATTCCATGCTCTGTTCAGTATTCAACCTTTTCAACAACTCTTTCACAATTCTTCTATACTTCTGAATAGGTAATATCCCTTGCTTTCCTTCTATATTTCTCAAGACATTGACTGGATCTCTATCCATAGATATTATATATTCCAATAGACAGGTATCATCGGGTTTTTTTACCGAACACAATTCAATTTCCGAATTGTCTGAAAAGGTTCTGGATAGAATAGGGATGGAATCTAGTATCATGACTTTTTTTTGTGATGCGAAGACAGCGATGTGCAGCCAAGTTTCCGGTAGCCAGAATAAAGAGAATCATGCAAATGGATGAAGATGTGGGAAAAGTGGCATTGGCTACACCTTTTCTTATATCCAAGGCATTGGAATTGTTCATGCAAGAATTGATAGATTCTGCAGTTGAATTCACCAGATCGGCAAAAATGAAACGTTTAACCAACAAACACATTCGAGCTACCGTCCTTCAGAACGAAAAATTTGATTTCCTGAGAGATTTTTTGTCTTCCAAATCAATCGAAGCCAAACACAAAGGTGGAGACATTCAACAAATGGAAATACCGCCATCCAAGAAACACAAAGATCCAAAACCATCTCCCCATTCTAATCACCCACCTATTACGGCCCCATCAATTGGTCAATTGGATCAAGATAACTACGACGAATAAATCCTCATGGTTTATTCAATGGCCTACAGTCTATCCATGTACCGGTCTAGAGGAGGAACCATCTCAGACAGACCTTTTCTCTTCCGAATAGAGCAAACAATTTCACCAAGTCTTTGCTTTGGATCCAGTGGATCTCCAGACATTTCTGCCCAGTGATCAAAAACGCATTGAGGGAAGGCTTGTCCCCCAGTGTGTTTGCGCAGATCAGCTGTGAATCCAAAACTCTCATTGATAGGCAAATGGGCCTGGACGATAATGAACGGAGTTCCTCCTCTCCTCTCGCTGGACAGAACTTTTCCTCTACGTTGGGCCAACACTCTATGAATCCCTCCTTCCACACTTTCTGGACATTGGATTTCAACCAAATAAACCGGCTCTTGGAGAGTTGGACTGGCTGTCAACACAGCAGCATAGACACATCTTCTAAATGTTGGTTGGATTTGTCCTCCTCCACGGTGAATGGCATCGGCATGAAGAGTCACATCCAACAAATTGAATCGACATCCACGCATATTCTCTCCACACAATACTCCCTCCTTGGTGGCATCCTGAAGGCCAGACTTGCATGAATCTTTGATTTCATTCAGATACTGAACTCCTTTGGTCATATCAACAAGTAAATTGGGTCCTCTTGTTTCTGGCCCAAACGCCCAAATCTTCCTTGCATCGCCAACATCCCAGTCATAGGTTTCACAAAGATACCGAGCTCTGGTCTTGAAATCATCATCAGGCTTTACATTTCCAGTCTCAATGTCCCTGGACAGTTCTTCCGAAATGGGTTCGGCTTTCAAATATAGTCGGTTGTGGTTGTTAGGCGACTTGGACAATACTGTCTGGGATGATTCGGATCTAACGGTTTCTCGATAGCTTACCACCGGATCACCTTTTCTAATTGGAATCCTTGCATGGTCTTCTTCGAGATCCTTGAGACAAATTTCCAGATGTAGTTCCCCTGCCCCTGCAACTATATGTTCTCCGGATTCTGATACCGTACAGAGAACACACGGATCGGATTTGGCGAGTCGTTTGAGTCCCTCTACCAACTTTGGTAAATCGCTCGGCTTCTTGACCTCTACTGCTACCTGAACAACCGGAGAAACGGAAAATTTCATGACTCTCATATTGTACGCACTTTCTAGCGTGGTAAGAGTTCCGGACTTTAGTAGATATTGATCAATTCCTGTAATTCCAACAATGTTTCCTGCGGGACAGTCTTCAATCTGTTCTATCCATGTTCCCATCATAAGCGATGTTTTTTGGATTTTCTTGACATACAGATCATCTTTTTTCCCTGGGACATAGTTAGGTCCTTGGATCCTAACTTCCATTCCTGCTTTGACTGTTCCTGAAAATACTCTTCCAAATGCAATAAATCTCCCTTGGCTTTCCGGTACCATTTTTGATATGTAAACCATCAGTGGTCCATTCGGATCACAATCCCTAATTGATGTGGCACAAATATCATCTAGGGGTCCTTCGTAGAGCGTCTCTGCTCTGTATTTTTGCGCTTTTTTGGGCGACGGCAAGTGAATTACCATCATTTCCAAAAGTGCAT
>JAANSP010000512.1:0-20774 GCA_036850745.1 Homidia socia | reverse complement strand
AATTTGTCTTTCCTAGGCTGACTACAAAGGTATAGTAGTAAAAAGAACCTTCCGAACTCTTCAGCGCTGTTCCGCATTGTTAAAAGTAAAAATAAAATTTATTTGCAGCTTATGAGATTATCTTCCTAAAATTTGTCTTTTCACTAAATATTTCTTCAATAAATGATTTTTCATGTGTAGGAAGAACGTTCAGCTGCTTCCATAATACCTTCCAACAAGGATGGAATAGATTTAGTAAATAAAACAAAGAATGCATCTGTTGAAAATGCCTGCTGCTAGAAGGGCTTATCGCCACTCTTGTTCAGTCTTCGTCAGGCCCCTTAGATCGTACGGGACAACGGTAGATCAGAAATGCGTCCCTAATCAACGTCACGTCCACACCGCTAATGCCAGCTCCTCAAAAAACGACCAATCGCTTTATGGAAGATCGGGAACAAAAGCCCTGAACGCTTTGCCGGGTCGGCAGACAATGCCTTATAATTCACGACACACAACTAGGAGAAATCCCTTATTAATTAACTTTTAAAATATTTAGCTTTATTCTTAAACACAGAACATTTTACTTATTTAATTACAAATTAATAACTTGAGGAAAAAATTAAACTTATTTTCATAAACTTATTTTTGTTACAAGGCAAAGACACGACTACTTCTTTTTAACTTACACACTAATACCTGTGTACATTTTTTATCTACCACTACACGCTGAATATACGCTCGATCCTTGCGTTCAGCAGAACGTGTTCAACCTCGTTGTGGTGTTGCATCAGCCAAAACCCCACGCATTCACCAAAATACGACAAACGAACGTCACTCGACTCGATCCTCTCCTTCTTCAAGCTCCGTTCCTTTGTTTGCGACGCATCATTTTTAACAGCATCCACCATTACGAAAAACCACTCATCCAACGGTTCAGACTTCTACAACTCTCCCTGAAATCATCCTAACAGTTCCAACGATCATTCCTAGTCCAACTTACACAACAACCATTCCAACTCTAACAGACCCAACTATCATTCCCACGCCAACAGACACAACAACCATTCCAACACCAACAGACACAACAACCATTCCCACACCAACAGACACAACAACCATTCCCATACCAACAGACAAAACAACCATTCCAACTTCAACAACAAACCCAACTTTAATTTCTACTCCAACAGACCTAACTACCATATCAACTGTAACACCCCCTACAAGCTTTTAAATTACAACAGGTCCTACTATCATTCCTACTCCAACTACCACTCCAACTCCAACAGAACCAACTACCACCGTTACTTCCTTCCTTTTGAACACTACGTCATCCACTCCAACTCCGGAAAGTTTCCTTGTATTTCCAAACACTAACAATAAGTGGAAACATTTACGTGTTATCCAACAGACCAACTACAAGAGCCGAAAAACTGCTCATGTACAATCCTATCTTTCAAACCACTTTCAACGACAAAACGAACTACACACTTTGTCCTACTGTCAACTTAACATTTCTACACGTACAATTGAGTTCTTTTAACTTACATTACTCTCATGATTGAAACCAATCAAGTGTGTTCTTTTAATTAACAAGTCAAGATAACATTGAAACCACAGAAAATTAACAAAAGATTGAATTATTTGTAGTTCTGCGAGGGGAGCAAGCTAAAAGGTTTAGGTTTAAAAGTTTTTGTCTTCACCAAAACATGTTCATCTGTGGAGCAATTTGGGTAGCCATTTATTGACTATACTTGGGATGGCTTTGGTTAGTTGCTCCACACAGCTCCACCCTTGCTACGACCCTGACAAAGATATTCATATTCTTCCTACTTGTAATGATGGTGGATATAAATACGGTACAAAAACATACTTAAATCATTTGACTGTTGTTCTCACTCGCTTTTCCTTGCTAATATGAATTGATCACAAAATTTAAATTCCTAAAATGGCTGAGCAAAAGTCTTTTCCTGTCAATCTCTCTGTTTCCAAAAGCACATTTATTCAGTTACCGAGGATTCAACCAAGTTCGTTGAGTCTCCAGTACTTGGAAATTTTTTTTTCAAATTTGGTTTAACTATATTTTTTCATGTGTACATACGATTCTCTATTTTCAACACGCTTAGTTGGAAATGTACTAGAAAATATGTTAGAAATATCTCACGTTAGAAAAATTCTTTTCTGAAAATAAAGTTTCTGTGGTAAGTAGCAAACGTTCACCAAAAATTACAAATTCAAAAATCTTAAATTCTATCTTAAAACGTATTAACTGTTTTGTTTCAAGAGGTTCAGAATTATCTTAAAGAAAAACAACAAAGCATTCAACATCTTCTTCTTGAAGCAGTTTTATTTTCGACACAGTTTGCTGGAACTGTACTAGAAAATATGTTGCAATATCTCACGTTAGAAAAATTCTTTTCTGAAAATAAAGTTTCTGAGGTAAGTTCTATCTTAAAACGTATTAACTGTTTTGTTTCAGGATGTTCAGAATTATCTTAAAGGAAGACAACAAAGCATTCAACATCTTCTTCTTGAAGCAGTTGCAGCAGTTGGTGATGAAGGGTTGGACGAGCGTGACTTAGACGTTATTAGGCAATACCCGGTATTGTTTACGATTGAGTGTCTCATTGGACGTGAGAGTGACCAAATACTAGACTACATTTGACTGAAGAGCAAATTACAAACGCTTGTCTAATTTGTTGACTTTAAAAGAGCGAATCACCAGAATTGACGCATATTTCCACAACATTATGACTGCTCTTGAGAGTGCCATTTCGCTTGGACCACACACTGGAAGAATCTTAAAACGTATTAACTGTTTTGTTTCAGGAGGTTCAGAATTATCTTAAGGGAAAACAACAAAGCATTCAACATCTTCTTGAAGCAGTTGCAGCAGTTGGTGATGAAGGGTTGGACGAGCGTGACGTAGACGTCATTAGGCAATACCCGGCATTGTTCACGATTGAGTGTCTCATTGGACGTGAGAGTGACCAAATACTAGACTACATTCAACTGAAGAGCAATTGCAAACGCTTGTCTAATTTGTTGACTTTAAAAGAGCGAATGACCAGAATTGACGCATATTTCCACAACATTATGACTGCTCTTGAGAGTGCCATTTCGCTTGGACCACATACTGGAAGAATTTTTGGAGCCCTTTTAATTCGCTCACTCATTGTTCAGTTACTGAATGACAACAATATTCACATATTAGATAAGGTAGGTAGCTAAGTTATTGTTATTGTAAGTATACATTGGCATATAATATATTATAAATGGTAATTACTTATCTTGATTTTTCGTATCACAGAGGATGATCGAGTACCTGCAGAAACGCAGACTGGACTACACACTTTTTGCAGGAAGTTCTATCCAAATTGGCAGGTCATCGATGGATGAAAAGGAGTTTCAAACACTTCAATCCCATTCTACAATTTTCATTGGTACTTGCATCCTTCATTCTTCTGCTGGATTCTTATTATTTGATTTAATTACTGCCTCGGATGAGCGAATTTCTTCCCTTCCAGTTGATTATTTCGATATGCTAAAAGCTGTTTACGATCAGTCTTTGTAAATTTTACGAATACCCGATTAGATTTGGTTAGTATTTCTGTAAGTATTGATTTTTTATTGGCATTTAAAACTAGAAAAACATTTTTTTTGGAATTCAAAATTGATAAAACTATAATATAGCTAAAACCATAAATAAGCAATCTGCAATTTATCCATTGGTGTTTTTGCGGCGAACAAACATAAGATTCCATTTTGCCATGTGAAAGTCACCTTTAACAAATTGTTAAACATAAATAAAATTTTAAATTGTAAGATAAATATCACAATAAAATAAAAATTAAATAAAACTTTTTGTCTTTTTTATTGAAAGCAATTAGTTGTCCACCTTGTGTAGGGTTTTCTTCTTTAGATAGTAACTATCCACGTCTATCTGATATTTTGTTTTCGCAAAATGCTCGGAAATGTAGGTGTTTTTTATTATTGAGTACAAAAAACACTCTCCTTTTGCTAGAACTTAAACAAAAACTTAATATTAAATGATATCTCAACAACAAATAGAGTTCAAAGAGGCACTAAATACAACATGAAAGATACCTGTAAAATCTCCAAATAGTCTGTAGCCATGGTTATATATTTGTTTTAAAATCTTACGGTTAAATTTTGAGTTGAAACTACAAAACATATGTTTCGGCTGACTTTCTAGAGTACATAACACATTCACCAACAAGAGCTTAAGTCCAGAAGAGTGCAGAGAACAGGGTGCAGCATTGGCTGATATTACACTTAATAACATTCCGTTAAATTTATCGTGACTTATTGTAATTATCCCAATCCAGGTAATCAAAGTCTCAATTTGTTGTGCACACAAGCACATTATTTTTGCCATCATTAATATATAGCACAAATTCACTTATTATGTTACAGAAGCTAAGCCTTTCTCTCTTGTAGTACTGCAAAGAACCTAGTTAGCTTTGTAATTAAATCTGAATTCCTTAATTCTTTTTTGGATGCTGCTTTGCGAAAAAGAATGTTTGCCCTCATCTGCTGACGTACACAACTAAACGGCCAAACAATGTAATATTGCTAGTAGGATAATGTTTTTTTGTACACTTGTTTTTTTTGCCATTCAGCCAAGATCTGTGAACACAGTACCAACAATAACAATCCGATCAACAATTGGGTTTTCTGCAGTTTTCAATTTAGCACAACAAAAAAATCTCGTGCATGGGTAAGATGCTACAATGTTTGCTGCATTTTTTCTCCACATTTGCTTTATGTAAGTGAATAGGACGCTAGCAGCTCAACAAAGGTTTTTTTGTACCTGCTACTCACGATACTTTTTTACTTCTCATCCCTGTTTGCATGTCAGCGAATAAAGACGCTTGGTAAATGTTTTTTGTTAGGCACAATGAGAAAACTTGATATGCAATCTTTACTATGATTAAGTAAAAAAAAATGTGTACCCAAAAAGTTCATTTTTGATTTATTCCAAATTTAAAGAATTTATTTTCCAATTTTATGTTTCTGTACAATATTTTTTTTAAAAAACAATACAAGACAAATTAAAAAATACGAATTTTAATTTTTGGAAACAATTTTTTACTACAAAATTGAGCCTGATGAAGGTAGAAATAATCTAGTTTCCTTAACGTTTATATTGGTTGACCATCGCTGGAGTGGTGTCTAAAAGATGAGTAGTAGCAACTTTGGTAAATAGCTCAGTAGCCCGTTGATATATTTCTGAGTTTACGTTTTCGTAAACACAAAACGACTTACTCAAACGCTGCCCAATATAAATCTCCAATTACAGACAGTTTTTGTAGTCTCCAGCAAAAATTGTCCCTGTCTTCTTAATTATAGCTCAGTAGCCCGTTGATATATTTCTGAGTTTACGTTTTCGTAAACACAAAACGACTTACTCAAACGCTGACCATTGTAAATCTCCAATTTCAGACAGTTTTTGTCGTCTCCAGCAAAAATTGTCCCTGTCTTCTTAATGTACCTGTTCGGGTTTAAACGAAACACTAACGTTTCGCTTTTTTCTTGCAATCTTGCTTCTTCGGGGTTTACCCCGAATGCCTCAAAGAGTTCCTTGTTTTGTTCCATGATAAAAAGATGAGTAAATTTCTTAAAGCACTGTTACTTCACAACCACTAGTAGATGTTTTCTTGTAAAAATAAGAACTGAGAATGAAAAATAATCTGCATGCTCTCCTCTTTTATACCAGTTTTGTGTCCTTACGTTTCAGTACTGGTAGCAATATTTGTGAAAAGCTTAAAACTTTTTGTTTAAAGTGTTCTCTATCGATTGCAAACATCTCCCAGTATTTTTTCCGACATTCCACTTCCTCCTTTGTTTGTAAGTAATACCAACTTACTGTGACACCAAAACTTACGCGTTTTGTTGGCGAGGAGTATAAATAAGGCATCTTTCTTAAACGTAAACCATCAATCATCGCTTCCTATCTCAATAACAAACATGGATTTCGACAAGTGCATTTATCAAAAACGACTTTGTTTCTTGTGTGGATTAATTTTTCAATCAGTTTGTGAGCTAGAAAGGCATTTGATTCTGAAACACGATTTCTGGAAAGAAGACGGGGAAGTCACTTCTGAAATACTACACGGTACTGGAGAAGAAATCATTGAAAAAGAAGTACATTTTACCCGTCACGGCGCAATAAATGACGTATTCACGGAATATGTTGCACACGTTTCAGTTTTGGGAATGAAAACTGTAGAAGATTTGTTTTCTTATATATATCCGAATATTGAAAAAATATTTAAAGACGAATTAAAACTAAAACGGTCATTTAAGGCAACAATAGGAGTTCAAACACTTTTTTCAAAGGTTGATACAACTTCAGACAAAAAGATTTACACTGAACCCCCTCCCATTTTCAACTCTTTCCAACATTCGGTTTTTAACGTTTCTATGATTAATCGTTTTTTAAAAAAAGCAAGTGCAAAAATTTCCCTAGATCACGAGAATTTTACAGTGTTGAGGAGTAATTGGACAATCGAAAGAATTGATTCCGTTTTCATTAAATGTATTAAAATTGCTCCAATAAAAGCAGGGAATTATATTGAACTTCCTCCATCTCTAAAACACAAGGAAGCGTCAGGTTGCTTACTTAATATATTTAACCCAAAAGACGAAGTGGGCTCAGAAAACCTTTGTTTTCTTTACAGTGTTTTAGCTCACGATCGTATTGGAGGAGTGAGGGGAAAAAACCGAAGCAGATACTGGAAAAATGTGAACTACTATAAACAAAATGAAGTTTTTCACCGTGTAGACACAACGGGCATGACGTTTCCAATTTCGCTATCTAATATTGAAGACGAAATGCAGATTTTTCACGAAAATAATAAACAAATTTCCATCTCAATTTTAGGTTATCACGAGGATTGCGAAACAGAAAGCATACTGGTTAAAGATGTTAATAAGTGGGGTGTTTACAAACGAAAACAGGAAAGATTGCTTCAGAATATATTTCCAGTGTACTCTTATGCAGAAGAAGATAACAATAAAAGACCAATAAAAGTAGATTTGCTCCTTCTATTTGACAGAGATATGAACAATAGCCATTTTGTTTTAATTCGATCTTTAACAGCATTGCTTCGTAGTGATAATCGCAACGCCCGATCTATTTGCCGCAAATGTTTTCAGCAGTTTGCAAGTGCTGAAAGTTTAAATGAACATGAGGACATTTGCATTAAAAGAAAAAGTGTACTGCGATTTCCAAGTGACAAAAAACTTACCTTCAAAGATTATCAAAAAACATTATTAATTCCCCTCTGCTATTTTTGGGATACAGAATCCTCCTTATCTAAACCAACTTCTCTCAGCAAAAGTGTTCTCCATGAACATAGGTGTGCAGCATGGGCTTACAATTGTGTCGACTGGAATGGAAAGGTTGTTAGCTCTAACGTTTATGTTCAAGAAACACCTGATGAAGATCCAATGGAAATGTTCTTATTGCAAATATTTGCAGACATTCGTGTTCGCATTTCTATGCTTGATGAATATCAGGAAGAGGCGTATAAAAAAATGTTAATTCCAAACTTCAACGTTGCAGAAATTCTTAACGGGAATGACTCAAGGTTTACAAAATGTGGGTTTTGTAATGAGAACATTAAGAATTTATGTCTGCATCACTTACATCTACCTCCTTACGAATTTCAGTTCACAGCATGCGCTGAACACAATTTGCAAGCTGCTATGCCCTATGTTATTCTAGTATTTTGTCATAATACTTCTGCCTACGATAACTCTCATCTGCTACAAAGTATTCACAAACTAGGATTTGACGATGTTGAAATATTAGCAAAAACGAGGGAAAAAATTTTGTCTATTATTATTAAAATTAAAGGAAAAACAACAGTGGCACAAGTCAGATTTTTGGACTCGCTATCTTTTCTACAAAGTAGTTTAGCAAATATTAGTGAATGCATGTACGCACAGGGTGCAGGGGCTAACAAATTTGGCATTGTAAGAGATGAGTTTAAACTAGAAATTAAAAAAGGTGTTCCTGTTGAGTCTCTTTTTCGAAAATCCGTTTTTCCTTATACATCATTGTCATGTTTTGAGGATTTAGAAAAAACTGATTTTCATAATATTGAATTATACAAAAACGACCTCAACAAGCAAGATTGTAAATTAGATGATTTGCAAACAGCAGTTGAAATGTGGAAAATTTTGGAGCTGCGTACTTTGCGTGATGTTGTAGCTTTTTATGTAAGGTTGGATACAGCAATTTTAAGTTGTTGCTTGTTTGCCTTCAGAATGGTACTTTACAACACATTTAATATTGATTGTTGTCACTATTTTAGCTTGCCAAGCTATTCGTATGCGTGTGCTCTTAAATCATGCAAGGAGAATTTAGAGTATATAACAGACAGCAGCATTTACCGTTTTTGGCTGAAAGCAAAACGAGGGGGGTATTCAAGTGTGGGGAGTTTATTGCATGCTCAAAGTTCTAATCCTTACTTACCACTTGAACTTCAAGACCCCGAAAAACCAGTTAGTTACATTAATTACCTTGACGCAAATTCATTGTACCCAAAGAGTCTCATGTGTTCACTTCCAACAAGAGGATTTAGATTTTTAAAACGGCGAGAAATGAAGGAGCTGCTCAGTGACGGGATAGATTCTTTTTTGGAAAAACTAGATGTCAATGGAAAGATTGCTTATTTAATTCAAGTAGACTTTGAAGTACCCAAAGAGTTGCATGACTTATTTGATGACCTACCAATCGGTGTTGAAACAAAAACCGTTACAAAAGATGAGTTGTCAGATTACCAATTATATTTCAAGAATGAGTTGGAATCGAATGATACACTATTTAAGACTCAGCGGCTAATAGCTGATTTAAACTTTAAAAAAGACTACGTCTGCCACAGTCGAACATTGAAGAAATATCAAGAACTTGGTATTAAAATTAGGAAAATATCAAAAATATTGGAATTTGAGCAATCCCCGTATTTAAAACCTTACATTGAAAAACTAATTAACCTCCGCCGAAGCGCTCATTCCAAATTCGAAGGGGATACATATAAGTTGGCTGCGAACAGTTTGTTCGGATATTGTATACTTGACCGTGAACGGTTGATGAATGCAAAGTTAGTTATGAATGAACAAAAAGCGCTTTACTACTCAAACTCACCTTTACTAGATGAAGTAGTCAGAATTCATGATAACTTGCTTATGTTCATTTTGCGCAGAAAATCCATTCTGCTGTGCTCGCCAATTCAAATTGGAATTTCATGTTTGGAAATTAGTAAAGAACACATGTATGATTACTTCTACAACGTATTTAAAAAGAACGTTCCAAAGTCAAAACTTATTATCATTGATACTGATGGTTTCCTGATATTTTCTGAACATAAAGACATATATCAGTACATGTTAGACAATAAGCAGCATCATGATTTGAGTGGATTCAATAAAAATGATCCTTTGTTTTCTAAATTTCATTGTGACAACAATCGTGGTGTCCCAGGTGTTTTCAAAGATGAGCACGCAGGATCAATAATCTACGAGGCAATTGCAATTAAACCAAAACTTTATTGCTTTAAATATGTTACAAGAAGTTATAACAATACAACCAATTCGTTCGAATACAATTACAACGATAAACTACAGGTTAAAAAAGCAAAGGGTATTCCAAAAATGATTGCTCAGAATGAAGTTACATGCGAACAATATTTACAAACTTTATATAATCCACATTACACAAATGTACAGTTTAGTTGTATCCGTAGGAACAAACACAAATTATACACTGTTGAAACGAGTAAAAGAGCTCTTTGTTCACTGGATATTAAGAGATACAGAATCGGACCAACAGAAACACTAGCCTATGGAAATAGTAAAATACAAAATGTCCATAGAAAAGGAGTAAGTTATGAGATAAGTGGCGATATGATGGAAAAACTAGATGAAGTATATAAAGGAAAAGTTTAGTACGTATAACGGTCATTAAACATCGAACTGTGCTTGCGTTCAGACCAATGGATGTGTTCGATGAAGTGGATTTAAATATTAAGTGTAATTTTTCTTTGATAATTTCTGGTGTAAGTAACTCTGGAAAAACAACAAAGGCAGTGGATTTTTTACTTCGTAGTGAGGAGATAGTTGACAAACCATTTTCGAAAATAATTATCTTGTGTAATCACCACCAACCATTGTATGAGGAGTTAGGAAAAAAGTTTGATGTGGTGGTTGTAAATACACACAAAGAAGCCGAGTCACAATTCGAAGAAGAAGCAGTTCTTCTTATTGATGACAAACTTTGTGAACTTGACAGAAGAGGCGAGTTTAACGATTTTGTCACCGACCTATTTTGCCGCAAGGTTCATCACTGTCGACTCAATGTAATTTTATTAGTTCAACGATTATTTTCAATACACTTGAAAACAATATTTGATAATGCAAACTATATATTAATTGGAAAATACATCAAAGATCGCGCAGCAATTATAGACTTTGGAAAACGGTTTTGTCCTCATAATACAAATTTTATTCAAGAAAGTTACCATCACGCAACATGTTCCCCGTTTGGATTTTTATTTATAGATTTAAATGTAGCTAGTAAGGATAAATTTAGAGTGCGCAATTCCATTTTTCCAAAGGACAAACATTTTGAGATATATGTTTCAAAGAAATGATCAGAATAGCTCGTAACCAACAGTTGTATTGGGAAATAGTTGGTTCTTCTTCACAGTTGTTTACTGACCTCGTTGAAAACGCAACTGAGGATGCAATAAAAGGAATTGTTGAATGTCTTGTAAATACGAAAGTGAATCGTAGTTTGCTTACAAAACACAGAAACTTATTCAGAAATAACGACATCGTAAGGATACGACAATTTATTATTGAAAATAAAAATACGTTTAAAACGGCATTAGCAATTGTCCTAACTGATATTTTGTACAAAGAGATATCAAATGGCAGAACGATTTAAGGTAATTCCAGTAGAATTATACAACCAGTTTTGTTTATTTTTGGAATCGCAGAACAATGGAAAAATACCTACCGCTTCTGCTATAGAATCAAACATTAATGAGTCAGAAACGTCGGTAGCAACAAAACACAGGAAACAACCCGAGCAATGGATATCGTTTGAGGAATATACAAGGTTAAAAGACAAAATAAAAACATGACTAAATTGCTTCCAAAAGAAGTGTTTACAGATCCAAACGAAATTGGCTCTTATGCATCTTTAAGTGGCGTGCTGAAAAACCCGAATTTGAAAAAACAATCAAAACAAGCAACCCGAAAGGATTTACAACACATTGACAGCTATGTGCGCCATTCAACAATTAGAAAAAAATTCCCAAGAAGAAAGTATATAGTTACTAATTTTAAGGAACATTGGCAAGCTGATTTAGCAGTTCTAGACAAATACGCTAAACATAATAGCAACTATAAATATATCCTAGGTGTCCAAGAAAGTTTATCGCGGAAAATTTTTGCTCGAGCGCTTAAACGTAAAGACGCTAATTCTGTTAAAGAAGCATTTGAGGATATTGTTAAAGAGGCTGGATATACGCCAAAGCTTCTTCATGTAGACCGAGGTACAGAATTTAAAGGTGCACTTAAAAAATATTTAGATGAGAACAATATAAAACGATACTACACATATAGCAAAATAGCCCCATCCATAGAACGATTTTGGAGAACACTTAAGCAAAGGCTGGAAACCTACATGAGTCATACAAAGAAAAAGCGATGGATAGATGTCCTTCAACCCTTTATAAACAACTATAACACAACTAAACATTCAATTACTAAATTTGCTCCAAATGACGTAACAAAGGCTTTTGAAAATGCAATCGTACAGAATGTATATGGAAAGTATTTACTGACACCAAATAAAAAAGCGGTATATAAAGTTGGTGATGCTGTTCGAATCGCCAGAACAAAAGTTTTGTTTGAAAAGTCCAGTACAGCTAATTTTGGAGAGGAGACATTCTTTATTTCCGAAATCGTAAAAACGAAACCTTATACGTACAAGCTCATTGATCGTAACAACGAGAAAATAGCAGGCAACTACTACGCTGAGGAATTAGTGCGGACCTATCCTGAAGTAAAAAATGACAAATGAGTTCTTTGTCAACGTTACATCTGTTGATAGTTTCTTGCAGTATCCTTTTAATTCATCTCAGAAGTTCTCAAATTTACTTTCCTCCAAAATCGATATTTCTGATGGAAAATACGAAGTTGCATTAGCAGCTTTAATTTATGGACGAAAAGCTGTTACTCCTGAGAGGAAAGTTCTAAAATTACCACCAAATACCAAAGTAATGTTAAACTATCCTAGTAGGTCCAGTTCTTCATTTGAACCAAACGCAGCAGATATTCTACTAGGGGAGAAGCATGTTATTGATATGCTAAATAAAACCATCGGAGACCTTCGGTATGCTCATTTGGATTATATCGAGGATGAGGAAAAACACTTAAAAATTGTTTTGCGAGTGTTTTTTCCGTATAAAGGCAAATTCATTTTGGATGATAACCTCAAATTGTTACTTGGGTTTCAAAGTAAAGAATTTGAAAACGGATCACATTCTGCAGAAAATTATTTTAATTTAGAGGTTCTGAGTTCTTCAACAACACCACTTACTTTTACTACAATAAAGTTNAACCTCAAATTGTTACTTGGGTTTCAAAGTAAAGAATTTGAAAACGGATCACATTCTGCAGAAAATTATTTTAATTTAGAGGTTCTGAGTTCTTCAACAACACCACTTACTTTTACTACAATAAAGTTTGTTAACATTTTTGGGAATATTCCAGCATTATGGGACTCTTCTCTAGATGGAATAGCAGAAGCCTTAAACACTGCGTTTGAGAGTGCCCGTGTTGAAGTTGTGGCACAAATTGATGAGTCGGAAGAGTTTTTAGATTTCACTATTACCGATGACCTTCTTTCATTTGTCTTACCATTATCGATGTCTAATTATTTTGGTGTTGACCCAGAACAAGTTTACTCCAAAAGGAACTCTCGAGTTGATTTAACATCCTTGAAAAAAGGAGAAACAAACAGTCACATAATTTGCATGTCTAATNAAGGAGAAACAAACAGTCACATTATTTGCATGTCTAATATTGTTGAATTACAACACTACGGTAGTGAGATGCTTCCTATACTGCGGATATTACCAACTCTGGATTCTATAAAAGGGGTTGTTACAGATTATTTTCATCCATTGTTTTATGTGCCGGTGAACGTAAAAGAGGTAGAAGTCATTGAAATCGAATTCAAACGGAAAAATAATCAGCCGATACCTTTGGACGCATCCCCTGTCATCGCAACTCTTCATTTTAGGAAACAAAAATGAGGGACTTACATTGTTCTCCAGATTCAACCTGTACGCTGGATCCTCCCAAACCTAATTTGACAGGTTATGGAGTAATAAGAGATATTGAAAATAATGTAGTATCTTATGCTGATGTAAAGCAAAATATTAGTACGACAAAAAATAAGAAACAAAAGCAGTCTTTAAAAGGAGATGGTGCTACGAAGAGCAAACGCAGTCGGAAGAAGGTTACCAAGCGAAAGACACCGAAAAAGAAATCCTCCGCAATAAATAAAAAGAAAAAGAGAAATAATTTTAACAACAAAATTAAACTTCTTACAGCTATACTTAAACAGTCGAAAAAAAGCAACAAAAAATGAATAAGTCAAAGACAGATGTATACAGATCTACTGCAGATTTGTTTTCATCATCGTATATTGAAAAAACCATAGAGAAAGAAGAGGAAACTATTGCTTTTCCAACTGGAAATTATGATGGAGACAGTACTCCTATCGAGTTTAATATAAATGCAGATAATTTGCATTACATTAATTTAAATGACGCTGAATTACGATTAAATGTTGCTTTAAAAACCAAAGCGGGGGGTACGATCAATGAAACTGTGGAAATCGGTTGCGTAAATAACCTATTGGATTCATTGTTTTCGACGGTAGAAGTCTATGCTAATGGCCAGCCAGTTTTTAATAATTCTGCATATTATCCTTATGTTTGCTATTTCAAAAGATTACTACGGTTAGGTGATAAACAAAGTATCTCGTCAACATCGGCTATGTTTATGAAAGACCAAAGCCCAAATACTCTGACGTTTTCTGAAAATAGTGATTTTAAAATACGAAGTGATTTGGTTAAAAATGAAAACGGGGTAAATTTAATCGGTCGCATAGCTCATTCAATTTTTGAACAGGAAGATTATTACCCTAACCATGTGTCTTTTAAAATAGTTTTAAGAAAAAGTACACCTGACTTTGTATTACTTGGGCAATCTTTAAATTCATCGGATTATAAAATTATATTGTCAGATGTTAAACTTCATTACAAGCGCGTTTTACTCGATGAAGGATTACGTCAATACCATCAAAAACTTTTCAACCAAAATAGGACGGCTCAGTACAATATTGTAAAATGTGACATTAAACCGTTCCCAATAGCAGCAAGTAGCGTATCAGCATTGTCAGATTCTTTATATAACGGAGTTCTTCCCAATTTGATTTTAGTTGCTCTTTGTAAATCAAAAGGTTTTAATGGGGCTGTAAGCGAAAATCCTTTTTATTTTAATAACTTTGGTGTTAATCAAGTAAATCTTAGAATTGATCGTGAAAGTTTTTCCTACAAAAATATTGACGTAGATTTCTCAAACAACTATGAGCATTTATACCATACATTTTTGAAGCAGATTTGTCCAGCATCTCCGTACATCATTTCAAAAGAAGAATTCCAACAATCGTATTGTTTTTACTTTTTTCAATTGTATCCTAATAAAATTAAAGGATATAAGCAGATACCAAAGACAGGAAACGTTCGGTTAGAAGTTAAGTTTTCTTCAGCTAACTCATTTCCAATCACTGCAGTTTTATATTCTGAAACAGACGCAGAGTTGTACGTCGACAAGTTTGGGAATATTGCAGAAACAGGTTTTAATGGATGAAAATGACTTACTACGGGTAGGAAATAAGCTTGTTAGATTAAAAGTAATCCAGTCTTTTATAATTGTTGACAATAAAGAACTAGATCTAATAAATATTACAAGCCACCCAATTGGTATAATTCAAAACACAAGACATCGAGATTACTTTCAAAATACTACAGAACGATCGGGACATTGGGTATCTTACTTCGTAGACAAAATCAGCAATAATTACAAAAGCCAATTTTATGATTCCCTTGGTCAAAATTTTACATTCTATGATGTGTCTGTTCCACCCAGGTGTGTAAGTGTAAATTCAATAAGGCATCAACCTGCCGATAGCAGCTTATGTTCGTTATACTGTTTATTTTTTATAGTGTGCTGCGGTCTTGGTTACAACCATATCCACACTATTTACTCTTTATTTAATGTAAAAAATGTACGTAACAATGATAAACTTGTTCTGGAGTTCTATAAAATACTTTTAGATGTCCAGAATTTGATGAATTTAAAAACACAGTTTAAATTACTTATAGAACATTGGTGTAAATTTTGTGGTAATGTGCTTTGTCAATGTTAAAGTAAGTAGTTAAAATGAATTATATTCATTCCTGTATTTGGAAATGTTTATTTCTTTTATTATTTTTAGCCATTTGTTTATTAAGATATATTATTCATAATGTAAATAGTTACAATAACGGTAAATTATTCATGAATAAGACTTTTGGAAAAGAAATATTGTATATTTAGTGAATTAGAGTAGGTACGTAAATGTATGCATTTATGTAGTTGAAACTTAAAATTGTAGTTAACTTAAAATAGTTAATAAAGAACAATATTACGGAAACTTTCTTCGGTTTACAATTACTTATTATTTATCACTGTGGGCATACAACTAGCAATTGCATCGCTTTTCAAGAAAGTATTGAGTTAACGGACGTTTACATGCTTGAAAAATGTTTTTTTGCGAAAATGAGGGGGGTCAAAGAAATCGCGTTGAAAAGTCACCGAAAACTCATCCTTAACGGCATATGTATAGTAAACAGAAAACAGATGTCTGATTCTTTTTGCCGTAAAGTGTTGGCTTACACAAGTCTAACTGCTGCTGCTACCACATAAATTTTTGAAGATGTCGTTTTCAAAAGTAAGATTTTATATTAATTAAAACTATTTCACTATCCTAATCCTTGTTTATAGTTTTGAGCATATTTTATTTAATTTTATAGTGTTCAACATTTGAATCATGCTCGGATTGTGTGGTGAGTGGGTGTTCATGGAAAGACTTTGACAGTCAATGTGTTAGTCCTCTTGTGGTGTCCGGCCATGGGAAAATTGTAGGCCCATTAAATCCTGAACTTTGCTCTGAACCATCGACCACTCCACAATATATAGAGGAGCTTATCAGTATGTTTATTAGTAATTCAAAATTCACTACGCATTTACATACTTTACATTTGTGTCGTTGCATTTATCCGTGTGTACAAATGGATGAAGATACTCAGTAGTTTAATTTTACTTTACTGACTCATTTTCATACTTTACATTTGTGCCATTGCATTTATCCGTGTGTACAATTGGATTAAGCTACTGAATAGTTTAATTTAAAATGTACTGGCTCATTTACATACTTTACATTTGTGTCGTTGCATTTATCCGTGTGAACAAATGGATTAGGCTACTAAATAGTTAAATTCATTGTTTTTTGTTTCTATCTGTTTTAGGGGAACAGCAAACCTTGACGGCAAACATGAAAATAATGGGGATCATGTTGCTAATAATTGTTAAACTTTTCCTGGTTTATGCGGTTAAATTCACTTGGAAAAAAGTAAAAAAAGTGAGAGCTCACCGACAAAAAAACTCACCTTCACCTAGAAGGGAAAGAAGTTATTCTCCCCCTCAGGAGATACCCTTGGATATATTTTTAGAACAGAACAGACAAGCACGTGAGCGTTCATTAGCTTCTCCACTTCTCTCCCGTCATAATACGCCAAATCCATTACTTCCGCCTGTTCTTTCTCGTCAAGGATCTGTTGAGCCATTTGAAAACGAAGGATTACCAATAATAAACTTACTGGAAAGTCCACTTTTTGAAAATAATGAACAGCAGCAGAACCAACTGGATGACCAATGTAGTGTAAATAGTGTTTCATCGTATAATATGCAAGATATGCACAGTGAATCGAATGTAGAGTTAATTCATTTTCGTAATGCAACTTTTAACTCTGCAGTCGGTAAAAACAAAGATGTGTGCATAACAATTAACTAAATTAATTTACAACATAACTACGATCTAAAGTAATATGTACACTGAATTTATTTATGTTTCAGCACCTGATGTTACTAAATATAATTTAAGATCAAATCCAAGACGCACACGTAGGTTCATGATAGACACACCTAACTAAACCCCAGTGGATTTACAAACATATGTACATTTAATAATAGTTCTTGCACTACCTTTTCACTTATATTATTACACTTTAAAATGGAACGATACAGAAAAAAAGCATGCGTAAATGTATTTAATGTGTGTTGTAGCATGATTATTATCATTGAACTGAAAAATTGTAAGACTGAGTATGCGTAAAATATTATAACATAATTATGTAAACACATTTAAACAGTGTGATAATTAGCATGTACAATACCATAAAGACTGATTCAATAAAAACAATCAATAGAAGCAATTCAAAAAATTTGTGGTGAGTTGAGTTCAGTGAAGGCACCACTACTGAGTTTGCTGTTAAAGCTGCAGTGAGGTTTATCCTCCTGGCTCCTAATCCATGGTAATGAACAAATCAAAAACTCTCAAACTCATAAAAAATTGTCACAAAATTTGCACCCAACTCATGGAAGTTTTATAGATAATAGCAGCATTTCCGTTGCACATTTACAATTTGCGAGATTCCCATAGCTCCGTTTCTTTGCTTGCATCAGCCTAATTCAAAGTTTGTAAATTTTGAGAGCATCATCATCTGCCATCACAAAACATTGACAAATTTTTGGCATCACGTTCGCATTTATGCAAAATCATTAGTTTTTCATTTAGTGTAAAATTTTTGTGCAGTAACTTTTGCTTTTTTTCGTAAATGCGTTGTACTTAAAAAGCTGCCGTAAATAAAAAAGGTAATCGCGGATGAAAATAGTGCACGTTTTAAAATGATTCTTTATTCTTCTCACAACTTTTTTTAAATACTCAATATTTACAAATACAATGCCTTACTTAGAAATTTGGTATCATGGACTTCTCAGGTTGTAGTAAAGCATAATAATCTAGTTTTAGAAAAACTAAGCAAACTCTAAAATTTATCTGACTTTCAAACTGCATCTATTCTAGTTAAATACAATGCCTTACTTAGAAATTTGGTATCATGGACTTCTCAGGTTTTAGTAAAGCATAATAATCTAGTTTTAGAAAAACTAAGCAAACTCTAAAATTTATCTGACTTTCAAACTGCATCTATTCTAGTTTTATTAGTGAACCTTAACAGGAGGGCGGGTTTTCTGCGCTCCGTTCCATTATGTTTATTTGCTCGCTGCGTAATCTTTCCTGAAGATTCTTTGGCCATTCGAACGTAATATAAGATGGTATCATACCCTTCGTCAGTACCAAAGTGGAGGGAGTCGCAATGTCAACATGAGCTTGTTCACAGGCAGACTTCTTTCGATTGTGGGGTGGAGGTGGAAGTAGGGATCGTTGGGGTCTTTTCATTTTTGGGTGTCTTTTCATGAATAACGTTCTTATATTTTGAATCTGACAAAATTACTTGCTCAATAGAATCACTGGCTATTTTCAGTTGCTCCTGTTGTGAATGGGCGCTTCGTTTGTGTCTCTGCAAATTGTTAGGATCAGTGAAAGTTTTTGGACAAAGTGAACAATTGTACAGTTTTATGTTGTGGCTTTTCTTTTTGTGCTCTAGATAGAAAGATATCACTTCATTTCAAACAGGTATAGATTAAAGGCTTGTCCTTATTGATCAATAAATGAGATGTCTCTTGATGACGCAGAAGGTTACTCCGATCTGTGTAGACCTATTGACAGGCTGGACATTCGAAAAGCTTCCTTCCGTTAACACTAACCACACATTTACTAAAGTACCCGACTCTCTTTGTGGCAGACTTTTGCTCAGGTTCTTTGGGGCTTGTGGACGTTCGGTTAAGGTTTTTAATTATGATTTCTTTTTCATCAATTTTGCTAATTCCGGATGCATGTTCTACTCTCACGCGCTCTTCAGGTTTTGAGCGGAAAGTAAAAGGCTCAATTGTTTCACTTTC
Organism: Homidia socia; assembly: GCA_036850745.1. Lineage (NCBI taxonomy): Eukaryota > Metazoa > Arthropoda > Collembola > Entomobryomorpha > Entomobryidae > Homidia > Homidia socia. The sequence continues at coordinate 1,559 of JAANSP010000512.1, read as the reverse complement.
TAATAATTTATTCCATTTTGGACGTCCGCGTGATCTGAACAATGGCTTCTCGGAAGGATCGGTACGTGCACACTTGTCCCTTCCACCGACCATTATTCCTGAGTGACCAACATCCTGTTTTAAAAGTTTAGCTGGTAAGAAATCAAGTTGGTCCTTAAATCTTGCTGGGATAATTTAAGACCGCTGGGAAACACGGTGAGATGGATTTTTTTTTCCATTCAAGCTGAGAGACGCATTCAGGAGCAGGAGAGGGGTTCTTAGCTTTTAGGGACAAAAACGGCTGATATGGTGGATCACTGGAATCCTCATTTTCTGTCCCAACAGTTTTTCTTGGAATTTGCCTCGAATTTATTTCTCCTCTCACCACAAGTGGGCGTGATGTTGGTACTTTAATTGCTACTTTCGGATTTTTCCATCTCCTAAGAACAGATCCCCTAAACACGTCGCAAAAGCCGCTCTGATGATAAGCTCTTTGATGAGCAATAAGTAGAAAAGCGTTTCCAAAAGCGTCGTTAGAAAAGAGGATCACAAGGGTCATCGCGAACGTGACCAATAACGGAAAGGTTAGCCTCCATGAAGTTAACGACCTTGCGGTGATCAATGTTTAGACACTAAGCAATTTTACTCCATTCTTTGCAGATTTTGTCTCCATCTGGGCCATCTAATAGTTCATCGCATACAGTGTCAGCCTCACCTAAGTGCATTGTATATTGTTAAAAGGTTATATCAAAACGTATCTTACAAAACTTCTTAATTGTAAAATTGCAGCAAAAATAAAAAATTAAACTAAATCTATTTCTAAAGCGTAAAAATGTCTACTGAGCTTAACTTAACGTTATCTTACCTAAAATTCCCATGTCATTAACAAGCGGATTCTCATCAGCCACCGTTAACGCTTTTGCAAACAACATTTTCATGGTCTCAGGTCCACTGAAATCTTCCATTTCTTCTAAAAATATATTCTCAACGAGGAAATCAGCGAATAATCTGCGTACGATTGGTGTAGAAATTGAAACTTTAGTTCAGTGCCATGCCATTCTGCCTTGAAAATGCCCAAAGAATTTACTTTTTCTAGGTCCAGGTCATTTAGGTGATGCAAGGATAACTGATTAAGAAATTCCTTTTCAAGTCAGAAAAAACAGTACATATTGATGCATTCACAAGAATTCTTTTCAAAAAAATTTTCTCTTCTCCGAAGCAGACAGAAAATCTCTTTGCCATGAGGGCACCGTACATTTCATGTAAGGAACGAATATTTACAGAGAAATCAAATGCAGTTGAAGTTGCATTCGAATACTTGGCTGCATCCTCTTGATAAATGTTAGCAAGTATGTAACACTGAAGTGGGATCCCCGCCACATCACACTCTTTGGAGGGCAGTAGAGAAGTGATTGTGTCAACCAGATAATTAGCCAATTTTTTTAGATTTCCGTTTACAGAAATGCCACAGTTAGCCCAGACTAAATAAGTCTCTATTCAACAGTTACAAATCGTAGAGGAAAACTGAAAATACCAGAAGAAAGCCAGTATTCACATCCATAAAACTATCACCGTTGTTA
>JAANSP010000511.1:0-20778 GCA_036850745.1 Homidia socia | reverse complement strand
TTAAATTGGAATAGTAATGAGACAAAAAAATTTTCAAAAGTGAAGGTGAGTTGATGAGATGGGAATCATATTTAGTTACAAATAGGTTGAGCGCAGTTTGTAACAAAAAATAAGCTTTGCTTACATGCAACAACATGAAAGTGATGAAAAAATCTGATCTTTGACGTTTGTACGAGAGTCTTGAGAATATGGTGACATCATCGGAACTGATTTTTTTAAATACTGTTTTATTTTTCAAACGGAAACTGGAACAAAAAACCCTGCTTTCCAAAAAATGGCTTCTTTTGTTCGTTTAGGTCACCATAAGTATGAACCCAGTATTATGTAGTTTTGTTCATTCATGCGAATCACAGTAGCAGTAACAAGAGAAAAAAAGACTTGTTTTTATCTTGAACATCGTCATCATCATCATCCATGGTCATAAGTTTCCCATAGGAATTTCTTGTGAAAAGAATCTTTTTCTTCAAGAAAAAAATAACAGCGTGGTAGAAAAATAACTACGTTTAAAAATATAAAATGAACAAGTCAAAGAAAATTCTGTTTTGGGCCACCACCCTCGCATCTTTCCTTTTCATTGCGTAGTCACAAAAAACGAATTTTTCTTTCTTTTCTTCCTTTTCCACTTGAGCGGATATGGTCACATCCTCTATTTTTCACGTGAAACGATCTAGAATCTATTTAAAGGCTGTATGATTTCAACATTGAACGCAGAAGACTTTTTTCAAAATAAAATTGTTGAATACTCATTGATGTGTCTAAAGATAATCTAGTTTCTTTTGAAGCATAGCTTTATTTTATTATTATTATGTTTGCTTGCCGTTGAATATAAAAAGGTTAATAGCCATTTATAAAGTACCGTTTACCATATTTTACCATCAGCGTCGTCAGCACTGTGTAATGCCACATTGTATCAAAAGATGTAAAGTAAAACGGAGCATATCAGTGAAAACAACGGTGATAAGCATTAAAGGAGAAAATTGCAATCTCATTAAGATTTCATGTAATGGTTTTGGCAGCTGAAAAAGTAAAAAAAACAAGATCACCTAAACAACGACAATATTTACTAGCACAAAGAGACACTCACATTCTCGGTCATCATCACACAGTTAGTGTTGATTGGTTGGTTGGTTAGTTGACAGAGATGATGGTGATGATGATATGATTGAGTGACATGACATGCAAGTAACTTCTCACGTGTGTGTCTCTATGGGTACCTTTATTTCATTCCATTAGCAACAAACTATATGGCAGCCCTAGACCTAATTGGTTTTTCCATTTTCTTCGACTTCTCTTCTCTTTCAAGTAAAATCCATTTACTTTTAAGCCAGTGTGCTGAGCTCATCTCTTGGGAGGGATTTTATGACCATTTATAGGAAAAACATGGTTTCTCCATCAATACTGCTCTCAGCCAAATACATAGATGGTTTTTTTGTTGACGGTCATGTGGCGGTGGTGGTGGTACGTGTGGTAAATGGTAATGTAATCATGTTTGATGGAACTTATCATGTATTGGCATCCATATATACATACTTTTTTATGCTGATGATGGACAAATATGGGGAAAATATTGCAATCCCTATTTGACTCCATCTCTTTTATTCTTTAAGTCAGGTCTCTTTTTTATACTGTTGCTGTTACTTCACTTAGTCCACTTTACTTGTTTGCCATCATCATCGTCGTGATCGTGTTTGGATACAGGTCGTGAAGCGTGATACTTAAATATTTTATTTACTTCCTGGTCGTCACCGTACTCATCATCATCATCATCATGGTCATCATGATGAGATGAGTCTATGATTTATTGGAAAACCATTTTTACAGCAGTTCACCAAAAAATTTGCTAATCACAGCAGTAGCCATCACCGTCCTCATGATTACTCCCAAGACGATCATTTCACTTCTGTCTACTACACAGATATAAACACATATCTACCTACTGGATTCCTTATCATATGAAAAAGAAAAGGAGAGAGAGAAACACTTTTTGCAATTTTTTTTCGTTCTGTAAATTAGTTTGGTGCTGAGTTGAGATAAAGCAAAAAAGTGAAGAATGAAGATGAAGTGGTCGTAAAAAATAGAGAAAGAAGGAAAGGAAAACAAACAACTGTTTTGCGTTTCTCCTTGATCGTATTATTAGGGTCAGTGTACGTCTGTTGCTGTTGCTGCTAGGCTGATGAACAAAAACGATGCGATGCTGCTGATGAGGATGGAGGACGTTTCTCCAAAAGAAAACACACATGTTAGGTTACGACTTATGACCGTCGTTGTGTTGTTTTTACAGAAGTATGCCGTGTGTGTAATAATAAATTAGCAAGGAAAAGGCAAGATGAGACGAGTGAAAAAGAGTGAGAGAGAAGTAAACATTTCCAAAATCTACTTTTTTGCTAACTCTCTTCTCCTTCCATGCTGTATCATTATCATCATGTCTGTAACGTAGTTAGTTAACTATGCTCCAGGGAATCAAGCTCATTAGTCAGTCGGTTCCCTGCTTACAACTTGCCAAAAGAAAGAATAAAACAAAAAAAATAGAAAAAATTAATACTCCACTTTTTACTTCCTTGTTGCGTTGTTGTGTTTCTTCCTCGTGTTAATAATAACAGAACAGCCAAAAAACATTCTCGCTTGAATGTTTTCGCACTTTTGTTGTGTGTGTGGCATGGCATGTGTGCGTGCGTGCTGTTGCAAAAAAAGAAACATTTTTTAAACTCATGTTTTGTTTCAAGTTGAAAATTGAAAATTTTTGGTGAGAAAAGTTGGCTGGTGTACTGAGTTGCTGTGGAAGAGAAGGATAGAAATACATAATGTTTGTCATATTATGATGGTAGTAGAGCAGCGGCGTAATAATAATAATAAATAGCAGGAGCATCCTTTTTGCAGAGGGTCCACTTATGGCTATCATCCATCATCATCATAATCACTCAGGTTTCAGTGCGGATGACTGATTCGCTAGTTGATACGTTGTGATGAAGATGAAAATGATAGGGACGAGTTATGGAAGCCAAAAATAAATCTTTAATCTAATTGTTTGTTTCTGATGATATCATATGATATGATATGATTTTATTAGCAGCACAGCAGTTTTGCTTGACATGCTGCTGCTGATGATGATGGTTTGAGCAGAGGAAAGAAGCTTGTTGCTAAGACAACAAGTTGTGGAAAGAAGAAGCAAGTTTTGTACCTATATAGCACATTATTATTGAGCTTGTGCGTGTTCCTCTTTTGCCTTTATTTTCTGTGGTGGCATAAGCCTTTCTTGCTACTACTGCTACGCTTTTATGCTCATGTTATGTTACCTTGCAAAATATATAAAGCCAAATCCTCCCTGGTATATGCTCACATACTACTACACTCAAACAACATACCAGACACGCATAACATGAACGTGAAACAGAAGAAGGAGCGAAAACACGGGCATGAAATGTAGGTCAAGCCAAAGCCAAAAAAGCGTACAAGAAAAAGACAAGACGAGGCGTAGTAAAGAAAGAAGAAGACGAAGAACAAGTAAATAGATAGAATAGACGACAACGACGACGACCACAACGACCAACGAATATATTATTATATCAAGAATTGCAAGGCAAAAAAATCAGATATACGTGCAAATACAGAAAACAAAACAGCGCAGCAAAGTAGATGGAAGAAGAAGAATGCCTAGGTATTTATATAGACACAGGCATTTGAAAGCAAACCGTGTCAAATGCGTCAAGGGAACAATATAAAATGGGGCCGTTTTTATCCTCATGCATTATTCATTTACAGATAAAAAATACATTGGAATAACAAATTGTTACAGAAATATACCTATACGAAAAAAATTGACGTGACGTATGAACGTTACCAAAACACAACGAAGGAATGCTTGTGTCTTCTTCCTACATAACTTTATATAGGTATTCATCTTTTTTTATTTTATTTTTGCTATATATCTGCTTTTTCAAATTTAGGCAGTAGGCAAGCATGCTTGTTATATTGTATTTACAACTACAACGATGACGAAGGCTTCTTGTCTTGGGGATGCGGCGACGGTGTTCGTTTTGCTTAAATCATTTGGCGTTCCCCTTTTTTCTTCACGTCTTGATTTTTAATAACCATTTCATCCCATACGCGAAGAGAAAATGGCTAAAAAGTCAGGTTAGTTGGTTTAGGAAGAAGGTAAAAATGATCATCATGTCATCATGATGACGAGGCGTTATCATCTTCATCAGGAAGAAATTGCCGGCGTGCCGTAAAAATACTGCGTGAGTGAATCGAGTATCTTGCTGCTGCTTGTATTGTATTGCCGAAATGCCGAGTGTAAAATGCAATTTATAATTTATTTATTTATATATTTTCCTTCCCAATATTTTAGCCTTTTTGCATTTCTACCAAGGACAATATTTTTTGGCATATGTGTGTAGTACTTATTGCTTTATCTGGCTTGGGGAGTTATAAAGATGCACTAATGGACGTTGTTGAATGTTTTTTTTTCAATAACCTTTGAAATGTTTGCATTTGCACATCAGACACGGAGAGATTGCAGAGTGAGACCGTAAAAAATTGAGAATGAATGGGACAGGGACGACGGACAACAATAATAATGGCATTGTAGCCATTGCTAATTTGATTTTAGAGAAATTTGCAGAAAAGGAGAAACTTTATATTTTGAGACGTGTCTAATCAATAATAAGCTTAAAGAGGGAGAAAATAAATGTCAGAAAAAAGGTACAATATAATAATGATTTTGCTGGTGGGACGATGGGATATGGGATGGGGGTAGTGCACCTCAATTTATTATTGCTCTTGCTGCTGGAGTGGATGATTCATTCAGTTAAAAGCAAGAAAAAAGAGTTTTGAATGTGCAAAACTAATTATTTTGGTGGTGGTGGTAGGTAGCGTGGCGGTTGTGTTTCATGGTGTCAATGAATTCATCCAGAGTTTGGGGACGGATGAAGGTCAAATTTGGACGTTAATAATATTAGTTGGAGGGAGGAAAAAAGAGAAATAAAGTCAACTGCAGCTACTACCAAATGAAAAAAAATGTTGAGGCCGATGATCACGGATGATTATTAAGACATGACGATGATAATAATGATGATACAAGTATTATTTTCTTGTTGACTTGTTGTAAGTAGCAGAGGGAGGGATTATAATGAAACATTAACGATAAAACATGTAAGTAAAGTAGCATGTTTCTGTATTTACAGCAAATCATATAATCCGCACTGACTGATTCACTGCTGACATTTAAAAAAAAATAGTTTTTATCGTGTTTCGAAAAGTTCACACCCTGCCAGAGGCACAACAACAGCCGGAAATATGCTTTGAAAAATGGTGATGATATTTAATAGCACTTTGCATATACGTACATTTATGGTGGTTAGATTGATGTACAAAGTGTGAATACCAACCATACTTAAATGTAAATAGTATAGTACATATGTTTGTGATTATCATCATCATCATTATCAAATAAAAAAAACTTTAAAAAGTTTTTCGCTTGAAAATAGTCTCCAAAAATATTTTCTATTACGAATCAAATGAATGGCATCATGGTGAAATTAGAGATGCATAATAATCCAGCCACCATCATATATCATTGACATGTATTTGTAGAAAAAAGAAAATTCCTGCTTCGTCACGCTTACAGAAAGAGAATGACAATAGCATCATATCAACGTGTATAATAGACAGTTGTAATAACAATGATGTGGAAACTGATGGTGGAAATGAACTTTCAAAAGGGGCAACGAATCCCACTCCATGAATGAATTGAAAGTTGTTAATTTGAAAGGTGTACAGTATAAAATGCCTACTACGTAGCTAGTAATAATAAAAAACAATGTTGCTATTTCACCTGCAAATGATGTTCGACAGAAAAGGCGTTAGCACTCAATCTCGCTTATTGCAGCACTAGCAGCAGTAATCACAGTCTCCAAAAATAGTTTGTTGGAAGGTTCAGGGTCATTCATACATTTTTTTCTTCGCCATACAATCATCCTCATTATCATCATCATCAACCCCATATCTCAATCAAAATGAATTGCTTTGATTTTTTTGCACCAGCCTGCTTGTCGGCTTGTTCGACTTTTGGCAATATAATAGTCATAATGAAAATTACTGCTTCTGTTTTTCATAAGAACCTTACTAGACTGATATGGAGCAAAAAAACTGGGGAAAAATAAGTGTGAGCGAATTACGTCATTACGTCATCATATATTATCGAAGCAGCAGCAGCAGCAGCAGCACTGCTTTAACAACTATGTTGCCGGAGATAATGGGAAATAATGTATATGGGAATATGCCTATATATTATTTGGAAATGGCAAATGTAATATGGAAGACAATAGAGACATTTTTGGCAAGCAATAAGCAAAAAAACTGGAATTATTGGAAGGATTGATTGTTCTTTTGTTGTATAATAAATACATATTTACAATATTTACATATATATTATTCTGCTTATCGCCATTTACAATCATAATTTTCGCACTATTCCTTTGCTACTCGTGCTGGTCTATAAAACGATATATCGATTGCTTTTTTTCGACCACTCTGCTACCACTTATACCTCTTTAAATACTTTACTTGTTTTCTTGATGTCCTTGTACTTGTCCTGACACCAGCAGCAGCAGCACAGCTTGTGTTGCATTGCATGCTTGCACATGTGACGACTGACTGCGGCCACCGCGACAACGGCAGCAGCAGCATTAAAAGCAATGTCTTTTGTTTGCAATTGTTATGTTTTAATAAACCCATCAGAATTTTTTTCATCTTCCTTGTTCACGATAAATAAAAGGTAAATAGCAACTAAACAACCAACATCACGATACCCATTTCCAGTTTGTTTCTTTATATAAAAAATAAGCTGCTGAGCATCTGTTCTATAGGTCGTCAAAATCGTATAGACGAAGGAAAGAAAACTAAGTTTAATTTTTCTGCAATCTTTTATGCCTGTATTGATTCATGATTTATTTGGCAATTTACAAGTAAATACCATATTGTACTACTATTTATTATATAGCTTGTATTGTTTTAGTAACTGGCTGGTTGACTGGGTTTATCATCATCGTGCAAAAATATCCCTTTTTCTTCTGGCTAATCCATCAACCTCACAATAAATGTCCATTATCACGGACAATGCCAGTTATTGTTTCATTTCCAACAGGGTTCTCCACTCAACTTTTACAAAAGTTGGTTTGCTTATTACATGCAATTTGCAACTTTGCGTCACCCATACCATCATCAACCTTATTGTCACTATTTATTCCAACATTTTTTGGATTTTTCAACAGTCATATTCGTATGCTGAAGTCAGCGAGCGATAATGAATATGACGATAAGAATGATAGGATGAACTTGAAACTTGAATACATTTACTTGTAAATTTTCTGCAGATGGGAAGAAAAAAAAGCAACAAATTGCTAAAAAGAGATGAGATGATAAGAACGATGATGATTTTCAAGCATTATATTACTTTTTTCTCTTTGAAAAAATAATGCTGCATCTTCTTCATTGCTGTCGTCCGCCGTCGTTATTGTCGTTTATCTTCTATAAAGTCACGCTGCATTTTAATAGCTTTATTTTTGCAAAATGATGTAAAATAAATGACAAAAAACAGTCAAGAACAAGAAGAAGATGTAGAACTATCATTATCATTTGCAGACAAAAAGCCATTACTGTGCATCGCACCCACATTCTATGCATGCATATGTACATATGTGTATAGGTAGGTATCTATCTATAACTAGCATCTATCTTTAGTAATTTACATAAAAGGCATTCTGGCTGCACGCAGTTTTTTTTCTCGTGAACATACTACAACTTTTAAACTGGTGGTGGTGTGGGCGCTTGCTGTTGATTTAGATTTTAGATAGTGCAATAATAAGAAATATATATTTTGTAAGCATACTCAACACTCTGAAAAAAATGTTGGTTAAGAAGACGAGAGAAGACTAATAGGACGACGATGACAAGTAGAGAACATGCAGGAATGGGCGAAGGCGAAAAGGAAGCGAGAGACAAGGACATAAAAAGTCATTTTTTCTATGCAGAAAAATAGATGTTCCATGCAATAATAATGGCCATAAATATTATGCGCAGTTACGTCATGAGTAATGGCAACGCTTACACGATGATGATGGCGAGTGGTGATAAGAATGGTGACAAAAAGAGACAAGTTTTTTTCTTTAATATCTTTGCATTATTATGCAAAACTATTTGCTGCCATTGTCATCATGTTTGCAAAAAAAATATTAATATTTTTAGCTGGAAAAAAGGACAGGATAAAACTTGAATCATTCTCTTTAAAATCTTTTTGTTGCTGGCCTTTTCTTTTCTGGTTTAGTAGTAATAGCAGACGAGTTTGGATTTCTGGCAGCTTTTAATGGTCCTGCCACTGCCACTACTACTGCACTGCGATGCATGTGTTTTATAGGCAATGTCACGGCATTCATTCATCATCAACTTCCTTTTGTTTGTAAAAATCCTGACTTAGTTTGTCCATATTTCTTAAGTGAGCTAAAAGTACCTGTCTGAAAATTCCCATGGCCACGGTGGACTACACGAAACCACTCTACGCTAACAAATTATTATTCGTCTTTTATGCTCTCTCCCACTCGGGCTTTCTTCTCCTGGCTGGACTGCTACTAATTTTGCATTTAGAAGAACCAGTATAACTGGTAGTGGCTGAGTAGGTACGTACGAAAACCGCAGTCCAGTCCAGCAGTAGGACGGGACATGCCGTTGTCGTCGTGATTTAAAAGGCTATATACACACGTGTGTGTACAGATTAGCAAACACGAAAGCTAAAACTTTGTTTAGTTGAACTTGGCTCTCGAGGCTGTTTTTTCATGTGTATCATGAAAACACGCAAATTCTTTCATCTTTCGTATACATTGTATATAGTTCTCATTTGCCGCATATTATATATTTTTTACTCCTTTTCTCTTTCTCTCTCTCTCTTCCAAGTTATGTAAGGGAGGTGGCGGTGGGTGGAAGGAAGGAACAGAATGAATGGAGTTGAGTACGTACAAATAAAATAATATTTTAGCGGCTGCCTGCCTGCCTCGATCAAGGCTGTCTTTTTTCACTGGAATAATATAATGGCAGCAGTAGCGGTAGCAGGTTAAAAAGATGATGCAGACTTGACTCTTGACTGTGAATTTTGGCTGATGCGATGTTGTTGGGTAAAATTGAATGAGGAATTTACGTGTATATTTAATGTAGGCAAGCAGCAAGGTAGATAATATACTGCCGATGTCGGTGTGTATGCATGCATTCATGCAATAAACCATACCAGAGTTTCTCTTGTCGTTGCGTTGTTATTATTATTCCACCACGAGTAAAAAGCACCAGAAAGAGTAGTAATCCCTTCTACTACTACTACTACACTAAATAAGTGCTATAGAAATATACTAGTGCATTGTATACACTGCTACTACCAGCCATAAAATATGCAAATTTTTTTCCTGCAACCACACCGCACCAACCAACCACCACTACCGCCGTGCAAGCAAAGTAGTATGTATGCATGCTTGCATGCATAACATGAATTTTTTCAGCTTATTTACTCAAAAAATATGGGCAAGAATATTAGATGATATAATAATGTGATGATGATGATGAGGAGGATGTGGACGACAATGATGATGTTGATGTTGATGACGACTAACGACTGTAAAGTTGCTACAATAACAGCACAACACAATATTTTAAAGGTGGGTCTGTCGTTGTTGTTGTTCTTGTTGTACCGTCGTTGTCGTTATTCTCCCGAAAGTACTTTGGCTGCTTCTGATGATGCTCGCATTCTATGCAAATATGGTAGTTAGTTAGACTCAGGAGGAATTGACACAGCATTCATTCTGCATAAAAAATACAAAAAGTCTTGAATGCAGTGCAAGGGAACCTGATGATGATAAACTTTATTACTGTTACGGATTTGAAAATGCACGACATGATTATGTAGTACATCAACAACCACTACTACTCCAACTCCAACTGCTGCCTTGCCACTACCAATCTCATTTGAATTACAGACCAAAAGAAGCGTGGTGGTGGCTAATGATAATGATGAATAATATTATACGGCATGGCAAATAATAGAGAGCGTTTTTAGGCTTTGCTTCTGTGCTGCTTCTGCTGAGTTTTTGTGTGGTTTCCCAAAAATGTATGTATTAAAGCAGCAAATGAAATATTTGTATAAAAAATTTTGGGAGAAATATTAGTGTGCTTGTTCACTGTGCATGTTGTGTTGTTTCTGTCTGTATGTCTGCTCTATAAAAATGTTATTATTATAATGGGAGGTGGGCAATAAAATTATTCATGATGACATGAAAAGGTACACAAGTACACATCCATGCTGGTGGTAAGCTATCCAATAAACATGGTTGCTAAATTGACGAGGCTTGAGAGTGACTGGCGTATGTAATGTAATAAACTGAGATAGGACGATGATGACTATTTTATGTTGATGATGGTGCTCTTGAAACTTACATACTTTGGAGGAAAATTGAATTGTACATATTCGTTGAGAACTGCTGCTGCCAGGGCTACTGCTTGCTATTATGAAAATAACCGGATCATTGAAATGGACGAGTGATGATGGTGGTAGTGGTGGAGGGAGTGGAGTTGGCTACAACTACGTGAGGGTAGAGTGGAGAGGATTTTCCTCCAGAAGCAGGGAAGATGAGAGGAGGAGGAGGAATAATAAATTGAATAAATAATGATGATGCATGGATGAATGGAATAAAAAGATTATTTATTGGCGCAGAATTTTTTTTGCAAAAAGAGCAGAAACTGTTGTGGAGTCCTACATAAGGATCAGAACTTTTTACTGTTTTTTTTTCTTTTAAAAATTACAAAAACTGACCATATTATGGACTACAAACTACAATGATGATGATGACGTAAGAAAGAGCATCATAATAACATTGTTTTAATTTATGGCTTTGTAGAGGTTGAAAAGTTGCGTTGTATTTATTTATTGGAGATTTTTTGGATTTGTACCAAATAGCGTGCGTTTTAGTGTGCGAGAGGGAGCAAGAAAAAAACGAACAGTAAAATAATTGGATTAAATATTTTGCAAAGTTTTACTCTATTTATTTTGTAAGCAGAGATGAAGAAAAGTATATGTTGTGGCTCTTATTTTTTTGAGATTTTTTTGGCGATGAGATGATGATGGTATGGTATATTGCTGCTAGTGATGGTGGTGGTGGCTATAATAATGATGTAGTGATTGATACTCCCTGCTTGTCTTTTCTGGCAAGCAATTATTGTTGCTGTGTAGTATTTTAAACGCTTCCTAGTAGTAAGATGAGTTGAGAGAGAGAGGCAGAGGTTAAATGTGTAAGTAAATCATATCCAAAAAAAAAATAAGTATGATCTTTCCAAATTTGGAGCATTAAATGTTGGCGTTGGTGGTGTGGTTTGTAGTAGAGTGATGGTCATGTTGAACAAACTTAAGTTGCTCTCTGCTGCTGCTCCTGCCACTTAATCAGAGCAACAAACAGCTGTGCAAATAAATAAATATCATTTTTTTGAAAGAAAGACAAAAAAGTGAGCTGATATTGCAATAAAATATTAATACTGACAGCAGGCGTTTTGTGCTAGAGAAAAAAGGCATGTGTAAAAGTAGGTAGATAAATTATTATTATAACGATAGGGACTCATTTTTCAACTTTTTTGTAATGTCCATCCGCCATCATCCATCTATCTGCACGAATCTAATTATCATCATCAACAAGAGATGTAGAACTGTTTGGATGCGTCTTGTAGAAATATACTAGTAAATGACAAGAAAGGTGACCTTGTTAAAAAATTGGATTAAAAAATATAAATGATGATAGTTCAAGTGTGTCCTTGTTCGTCTTCTTCGATTAGTTATTTTTATTATTATTCCAGCAGAGTTTCTGGCAAAAAGATGCGCATCACAGGCAATTATCATTATGATGACTGACATTTGACAAAGCCAAAAATATTTTTTTTTACTGTGGCCATCATCTTGTAGAATCACACTCAACAAGGCTGTTGTGTTGATGATATTTTTTTGAGAAAGCCGGCAGGTGAAGGTAAAGTTTTTTAAGATGAATAAAGTGTTGTTTCCAGGAAACATTTTGGTAGCATAAAATAAAGCATCTTATTTTTAACTTTTAAGTTTGCCCTTAAAATCCATTGGAATGATTCACCTTTACAAAATATTTTTTTAAATTTTGCTCAAAGTGGTATAACGAGCATTCTTAATGATTACTTTACTCCTCTCTCCTCCTCAGCATCATGAACACAGGGCATTTAAAAAAAGAATTAAACTGTGGCTTTCAAGCAATGAAATTTTCTACACTTTCCAAACCTTTTGAATTATCACAGGAGAAAAGTAAATATTTATGGAGCATTTTATAATAATGACTGCGCTGTTTACTGCTCCTCTTCACTTGTGTTCCGTTTTGCATTTAAATTATTATCCGCCGGTTAACGGGCATTCATATATTCCGGTTGAATGATGATTGGTCGTTTTTTTGGCTTTCTTCGTTGCTACCTAACAACAAAAAACAGCACAAGTTATAGCAGCGGCAGGATGCTAAAACTTTTTTGCAGGAAAATGCGCAGAAACAGATATGGTCGTAAAAATTAAATGTGAAACTTGTGCTGAGGTTGCTGCCGCTGCAACTACACATTAAATTACTCTCGTCACACATTCACAAGCCATTTTCCTCCGTTCTTGTACGCATTTATAATGTGTTTTTGCCATTATGTTTCCAAAAAAACGCAGACATGGCAAATGCATTTCTTTACATAATAATAATAGCCGTAATAATAGTATACCATTCATAAAATATTCATAATATTTAATATTCTTATTTACTTCCCGTCTGCTTGTGCTCCGTTACTATCTTTATTTTTTTTTTTGCAAATTTCTTTATTTCTTTCGAAAAAATTGTACTTGTTCAGGCTTAAAGCGGCTTGATGAAAGTTGTGCAGGAGCAAAAGCGTTAGTGGTGGTGGTGACTGGTCCTAGAAACTTTTTTATTTGGTTGGTTGGATGGGTAATGATGTGATATATGTAGTTGTGGAATAGAATGCCTACTGCAAATAAAAGTTGTGTAGCAGCAGGAGTAAAAATGTAACGTGGAATGGAAAGTAGTACAAAATTTGCGGTTGATTACACCGACGCTTTTTCTGTTGCCGCTCTTCTATTTTCATTCGCCTCATCGTCCTCTTCTCTTCTTCTTTGGTTGCCGTTATGCTTTCTAGACTAAGGAGAAAAAAATAAGTTTTTTTTTCATACTTACTCATTCAAGTCTGCTATTTTGGTATTATAATCACATATTTTGCTTTGGTGGCAGTGATGGTTTTGATAATGGTGTGAGAAGACATGCACTTGTTCATATTATCCAACAGACTTATAAAAATGTCCTCCGTCTGTCGTCCTTCTCTGCTATTAACCCGTGCCGTTTTTCTTCACTGCTGTTGCTGCTGCTGTTGTGTGTCGTTCGTCAATACATGCAAAAAATATGCATTAAAATTCTAGCTTAAGCGATGTAAAAAAGTTACACCCTTAGCTTTCAACCGGTGAAAATAAAATTCTTTTTAAAATGTTTCGTTTGAAATTTTCCGGTAGATAAATTAAATTGGAATGGTAAATTTTGGAAATTAAGTAAACAGTTTAATCAAAGATAATAGGCAAGGACAAAATCAGCTAAAAAAAGTTTTAGCTAAACGGAAACAAAAAAATAGGCGGGACGGACCGACATGACAAGCAATCCTGAGAAGAAAATCATGCGAAATTGTATTAATGTTGAGTAGGTAGGTGCACATTAATAAAAAAGGGAAGTAGTGAGCATGTTATGATGTTATGTTGGTTGGTTAGTTGCTCGCTGCTGATCGATTATTCATGGGAACAAAGTTTCTCTTCTTGAATAGCCTCCCAGAGTTTGTTCTCTCGTAAGCCCAGGCTTGCTTGCGGGTCGTCTACTCCACTTAAGAAAAAAGGCAGAGAAGAAGAAAAAAACACTTTTCCTCCACAACGGCGAGAACGACTGTACAGTTTAGGAATGCAATGGAAAGTGTATAGCTATTTGGATGGAGAGAATGATGATGATGGCGGCGGCGGAGGTGGTGGTGGTGACGATAAGAAAATACAATTATTATTTTTGTCAGTGTAATCGAAAGTGTCTATAGAGCCTGCTTTTCTCGCTCTGCCTCTCATGCCTCTTCTCTTGTTGTTAAATTGAATCAAGAGAGAAAACGCACGACCAAACACACAATTCCCTCACATTATTGAAGGCAAGATGCAGAAGAAGAAGAAGAAAAAAGGAGAACTAAAACTCCAGCTAGGATTTCTCATCTTTCTCCCTTCCTTCGTCATATTCTCTCTGGTCTCCGCTCTCAAGGTTTTTTTGCTGATGCGATGGTATGATGGCAGTGGCAATGCGGTGGTTAACATGATGATGACGTTGGCAGAAAACTTATTTTTTTTGCGCGCCTGCTACTGCTCCTCTGGAATCTATTTAACAGACGCATGAATGCACTTTTATCGTTCTCGTCGTGGTCCTCTTTTTTTCTCGTTTCCTTTTCAGTACACAAAAAAATTCATGAGCGCGAGCATGGTAAATGATGATGATGGTACTGCTGCTTGTGCGGATTGCGGATAGCACAATAAGCAGCAGTAGAAGCAAACTGTAAATGAGCTAAGCCAGGACAAAGAGGAAAAACGACTGGAATGTAATGAAAAAAAAGAATGATGATGATGATGACATGATCTGCATACGTATTATGAAAATGTGCTTATTGAATTTTCTATTAGCAAAAAAAATATGGTGATCATTGCATTTTTTCATGAGGAAAATTTTGTCATTCATTCAAGATAGGAAACATGTCGAGCTCATCAACTGTCATGAATGATGATGATAATCCTGTTACATGATTTTGATGAGATTTACATGTTTTGTTGGAAACAGGATGATCACGGATGGATAGAGAGAAAAAAAGAAGCAGAGGAAATGCAAGTGAACGACCTAAAAGTTATTACTTTCCCATAAAAAAACAAAATTCCAAAAGTATTGTTGTGAAAGTGGTAAATGATTGCGTAATACGCACAAATTTAGCAATTAGCAGCAGAGTAATTTTACATTGTACCTTTTTGGTGTTTATGCAAAAAATCACCTATGTTTGAGAGAGAAAAGTAAAGGACAATAGTGAAAACTGTCGCAATCATGCTTATCTGGAATTCAATAGTGCCGATGTATGTGTGGCGGTGTGTTCACATTATGTTTACACATGTCATTTATTCAGATGCCCCTTGGTTCATTCGCCTTGGCTTATTCAAGTCGTACATGTTTGCGCTAGCTTTCATTTAATATTACTTTTGCACAATGACTGGGAATATTCAGTGGAACTTGGGAAATGAGAAAACTTTACTTTTTTGGTAAATTTATTTCTCGGTATACACTATACTCCAGTTGATCCAGTAATTTTCCTTATTTTTACCACCATCATCACCACTACCGTCATCATCATCAGGAGGACTAGAAGGAAGACACAAAGTTGACTCACTCGGAAGGTTTTGGTTTTTGGATAGGTATCTGCATTTATACGGCTTTCCATAATGTTGTTCTCTGAACGAGTTGACTAGATTCCTCCATCCCATCATCATCCAGTGATTCTCTCCTGTTATTTATGATTATCACACAAAAAGGAGTTGATTAGGAAAAGTGGAAAGTTTCTTTCATCATTGTCATCATCACGATGATGATCGTCACAAAATGAATTCAATTTCCATTTCCCAACAACAACAACAGCAGTAGCAGCAACACACCAATGTCCCATGTCACACAGTATTTCTCATCTCATTGCATTCCGTGCTTATCTCACTTCCAGTAGTCACAAAAGTCACAAACAACTTTTTGACGAGAATGAGGCGGAGAAGTAAGCAAAGGGTATCACAATAATAATAATAATAATAATAGTTTTTAGTAGAAGACTAAAACCGAACAGAACTCAACTCAATTTGACTCCCTTTCCTTATTCGGGCTTCCACATTCTCTCTTCCTGCCTTGTTCATTCGTACAACAGGGAATACATTTCTCATTGCAATCATCGCCATCATCAAAATAATAATAACCATTTTGCTTGCAATAAATACAGCAAAAGAGAGAGAGAGAGAGAGAGAAGAAACACGAGCAGCAGAGAAATAATCTTTTTTGTGTCAATGATGATGACGACACCAAGACAAGAAAAAAGTCTTGTTGGCAGCATGGTGTTGACTATGCAGAACAGAAAGAGAGAGAGAAGAGAGAGTTGCCCGTTTACATTTTTTATATGTAACATAAGCAATGAAATGAATTAAAACAAAAGTTGCTTAATTAATCTAGAAATGTAGAGTATTGCTGCTGCTGATGATGATGATGACGATGGTGCTGATGATAATGGTGAAATAGCAAGAGGAGAGGATGAAAGCAGGGGATTTTCTTGACTTGGTTTTGGTTTTCGAGAAGAAAAATAATTGGAGAAGTGATGTGATGCATTACTACTACTACTATTACAACTCGGCTTTCTTTCTTTGCCTTTGTTCGTCGTTTCTCTCAAAGTTTTCATCACTGCTGCTGTTGCTACTACTTTTCTCAGTGTTTTGTGTGCCTTTGATGATTTGACGTGTTCGTCGTCCTACTTTAACTACTTTTTCTTGCCTTGCCCTTTTCTTTCTCTTTCTTCTTAGTCGTCGTCTTCGTAGTCCTTCTTCTCTCCTCTGCACTCTCAATTTGACTGAATTCACTGTTCAGCTTGAACAGATATCATGGCGATGACGTTTGTGGCTGGCAAGGGACGCAGTATAAGCAGTTGCAGACAAATGGTAGCCTTTTGTTGTGTACTCACCGGAAAATTTCAAATAATAGCGTATAAGATGAAAAGGAGAAAATAACTTGGATGTTGCTGTCGTTGCTGCTGCTGTTGTTGTTGAAGAAGATGATGATGATGAAGAACATTACCATGTCGGTTTCTTGGTCCATAGTTTACTTTCTCAATAAGCGCGATCGACAACGACGAAGGAAGCACAACAAGTTGGTTTTGTTAGAGGTCGGCTTTCGTTCCTTTTTTGCAAGTTGATTAGAATAAGTGAATGGAAAAATTTGAATAAGAAACGAGAGTGAGAGGGGAAAGAGACTGCTTCATTCTCGTTCAATTTTCTCTACCGAACATTGCAAAATTTCAGAATTTTATACACGGTTGGAAAAGTCTGGTGTGTTTCGAAGGAGAAGCAATTTCTTAATATATAAATGGGAATTATGGAAAAGAACAAAAAAATGAAAAAAGATCAAAACGAATAGGAAATTTATATACAACTTATTTATTATTATTATTATTATTATTATTATTATTACCTATTTCATTCATCTCAGCAAATTGTTCAGCTTGAGTGCCCTCCTCCTTGATTAAATTATTATTAGTATCGTAATATTTATACAAAACGCCGAGCCAGCGACCAAAATGTTTGTTAATTATTTTTTCACAACTTAAAGCCTTTTACTGCCACTCATTTATCCTTCTTCCCGCTGTCTTTGTACTGGCCAAAATAAAGCCATCGTTCTATTAATTTGCTTCATAAATTGTACATATCACCCTTCTCCGTTTAATGATTGATGTAGCAATATTGGTTTTTTCTTCGTTTTTTTTCTTTTTCTTTTTCGGTCAATAGAAGCAGCAACAGCGACAGGTCGATAAAATACTTCTATTGACATATTATTTTACTACTTTCTTACGTCAGTAAAAATAAGCAGTAAAAAATTCTGATTGCTATTACTGTCCATTTTGGTGGATGAGAGCAAGTAAACCAAATACCTTAAAACGCATATAATGTATAAAGAGTAAACAGCAGGAAATGTGGGAAACTAGTCCAGTCAAATTAATTATTCAAATGCCGTGTGTGTGTGCTGTGTAAAGTTGATAGAGTAAGTGACCATCGACTAACATTCAGTTGCAGTAGCAGCAACAGAAAGTTTAGCTGTCTGTGCTTTAAAAAAGTAATAATACGACTTGCCACCACCACCACCATTGCCATATATTCTCCATTTACCAATATAATCTCATTATTATTATTATACAGGTAAGCCATGTACACATATAAGATAATACGGTGACATAGTAAAGTCCATATATTAAAAAGGTATAGGCAAATTAAATGCCCTAGTTTCTACTGCTATATCGCTCAACTTTCCTTTTTTAGTACTCTGGTAATGAAATTATGTCACATTGTCACACGTTTTTTGCAAAAAAAGAGATAACCTGTCAATGGGAAATTAAATTGGTATAACTTTGCATATCTATTAATAGCTGCTGTTTTATGTAAGCCTTCATGTATCTTTGCATTACTACTGGAGAAGTAGCTAAATGGGGGAATCGGCTACATTTAAAACTTTTACGAACTTGTACATTAGTAAATTGTTAGTACTATAGTGCTTACTTACTACTACTATACTGGGTTTGTTGACTTTGAGCTTCGTGTTCACAGCAGTAGCAGCGTTTTTTCGTGCAATTGGCGGTTTTTTGATGGTGTCGTGTCGTAAGAGAATTAGGATTACATCATACGACAATGATTATACTAGTAGCTCCGTACCATTCTATTTTGCAACTTCCGTCTTTTTCCCAAACAACTATATACTAATACTGCTCCTAGCTTATTACACGTTTTTGTTTCCATGTGCAATTTCTTTTGATATTTCCAAAAGATTGCAATGTAGCATTTTTGTGGCTTATTTAAATGTCAATTCCTTCCATCTATTTGTTCTCTTCTAATGAAAATATAATGTGTCTAAATGGAAGCCGTAATTTAGTTGCTATCAAAAAAAGGATAATAAATAATGGCGTCGACAAAGAGTACAAAAAAACCCGTAACATTTATTAACTACTCTACCTATTATTTTACATTGACCGCATCCATTACTTTTTAATGGTTTAAACACAGCGCGCCTTTTTTCAAATTTGATGGATACAGAATTCCATTAAAGTAATTATTAGGATTAAACGGATGGGTTCTTTTTATATTCTATTTGAGAAAAAAGTTTTTCCCTTCGTTTTATTTGCCAAAGGAAGAAAGAAAATACATAATAATTTCAACAAAGTTGACACGGGGCGGACGGGTGACACTACGTTTGTGGTTTTTTTCCTAAAAATGTTTTGTGTTAGTTTGAATTGACATTTTGTCTGCGTAACAACTCCCGCGTCTGACTCCCCTTTTTTCTTTGCTTTGGAGTGTGTATAGCTTCTTGACTGTTGTTACATGACAACTTTGTTTTCAAGTTCATCCTTCACTAGACTTTCTTGTGTTAAAAATAGGCACAAGATGAGGAGACAAAAAAGATAAGAAAGAGTAAACCGGCCATGTATACAAACACAGCGGCAGTTATAGACAAAATGAATTTTTCAAAGAGAGAAGAAAATAAAGATTTCGAAATCAAAGGGGAACCGCGTTCTTGTCATGCTCTTGTGATAACACACGTCAAACAACTGAGAAAAAGTTCATGCTGTTGCTTTTCATTTAAAATAAAAACAAAGTAAAAATTCCACCAGATTACTACTATTTAACGCGTTTATTTCTTAAAGAAGATTTTTTCAAAGTTAAAATCTGCAGCTAGTCTGTACGCTTAAAAAACAATATTATCGTTATTATCATCATCATCATCAAGTTTTGATCCAGCTTGATTCGATGAACTTTGGCAAACTGCAAAAAAATGCTGCTTCAACTTTTCTTTTGTTATTCCTTTTTAAATGACATGTTATTTACATCAACGTCATCGTTTCCCCATCATCAATGTTTATGTGTTCCTTCTTCTTCTTTTTCTTGTGCCATACTTATTATTAAAGTCAATAGTTGATTTCTTATCATCGTGATGAACTATGGACATGCAAAGTTGTTCTTGAAAATAGCACATGACACGACATCATGTTATTTTTGTAGATTCTTTTGCTTACCATTCGAGAAAAATATGGCCTTGCCTTAGCCTCTTGCCTGGACATTACTGGAGTTTCTGTAATAAAAAAACATAATGGACCTTTCTTAAGCCTTTCTCTCCTTTTTTCTTCTCGTCATTTCCTTTTCGCATATTAGATGTAACAAATTTGTTGACTATGTGTGCACTTGTGTGTGAGTGTGGCATGTTTACAAAAGCATTTGTAGGTCTTTGCACCCAACCCACCACCCACCACCAACGCCAGTACAAATAAATCACTAATATTCTCCTTCATCCTCCTTCTCATCATCACCTCCACTTTACCAAAAAAGCAAGCTTCGAAGAACTTCAACTTTTTTGCTGGAAAAAATCTGGTACATCCATCCAGCAATTTGAAATGGATTTGATTTCCCTTTGAAAATTCCACCAAGAAATTTTTTCCTGTTTTATTCGATTGCCATCATTGCATTCATTCATCTTCGTCTTTTCTCTACCCGGTTTACAAATCATGGAAGAAATAAGGGGTAAAATTGGAAGGAAAAAATGGAAATCAAAATGTCACTCTCTTCTTTGCTTCAATACACACACGTCACACGACGGCGGTGACGACGACGGACGAGACACAAATCCCTATGTACTTTGCTGTATGCAAGTAGCAAAATCAGATTTTTTCCCTCAGCAAAAATATCAGAAACTCAAAAAATCCTTCCTCTTTATTTTTTCTTCTTGTAAAAAGCAACTTTATCAAAAGCAGATGTAGCACCAGCAGCACTAGTGTAGAAGCAACAAACATCAAAATATGTTTGTTTAGAAGCAAGTACTAAACTGAATGTAAGTACTATACAAGCAACAAAAAAATAAG
>JAANSP010000510.1:0-20798 GCA_036850745.1 Homidia socia | reverse complement strand
TCTAATGAGTCCCAAAATCTTTGTCGTAAGAAGGAAACTTGTCATTGGTTTAGTTTAGCCAGTATAAGTTTTCTTTGGAGCTTTATCTTTCTTAGCCTTTCGTTTCGTTCCATAATGTACGTATTATGTATGTATGTATACAAAAAAATCATCTTGTTAGTTGAGTTTGTTGAATGCAAACACAAAATGAAAAGTTTTTGCTTCTGCTGCTCTGCTTGTCCCTATTCAATTCAAGTACTTCCAAAAACTCGCAAATAAATCTCGTGGGAGAATGAATGTGGCTCTGTGTGGGATCATTATGCATACCTAGAAATAATAATAATAATGTCTATTTTCTTATGAAGGCTGATAGCATACAAATATTTTATCTAGACATGTACATTTACTATTATTAAGAGAAAAAAGTTGAAATGCATATTTATATAAAAAAATATATATCTATTTACGTTCAAATAAATGCAACCACTTATGTTTCTACATTTTGAGTTTCCTATGAAGAAATACGATAAAGCAATTGAAAATTTTCTCAGTTTTACGTCTTCTCTCTCTACACAAATTGAAGTTGCTTCATTTTCTATTTAAGCACGTCATTGTTTTCCTTGATGAGAAAAAGTAAAAGAAGCTTGAAAGGAATAAGCGGAGAGGAAAACTACTTGCTTTTTCTTCAAATCGATTTCATTTCTTCAACTTGTTCTTGGATTCCCTAGTAGAATCTCAACAACAACAACAACATGAACTCAACAGCAAAAGAGAAGTGAAGTACTTTTGAAATGTTTTTTCTTCTTGTTGAAAAAAGGATAGAAGTATCCTTTATATTTGCATTTTCAGTATATAGTAGTAATACTAGTAGGATTGCAAGATAACTAGTGGCAGAAACCCGAGAAAACTCTGAAAAATGAGTTGAGAATTAAATAGACAAGTTGAGTTCATGGACAGAGGAGGAGAAGAGGTAACATTGGAATTTTCACATTTCAAATTAATTTTATCTGCCACTTGACTTGTTTAATAAAATGAAATCCTTCAGTGTGAGAAGAGGGACTAATTTTGTCATTAAATAGTTTTTACATTATGATCTCTCAATGGTTCCATTTTCTGTACACATAGGAGTAGCAGCAGCAGCAACAAGACAGGCCAGTCAGTCAACTGGGTTGACTTGCTGCTTGCTTGGTGAGTGCTGCCATGTTCTTTCCTTCATTTTGCTCTTGACACATGTCTCAAGGACTTTTTTGCCTAGCGTGGTGATGTGCTTGTGCATGTACAAAAAAACTTGCTATTCCATGAATGAGGTAAAACTTGTTAAAATTACTTTTCTAGTTGTTGTTGCTGCTGCTTTTGGTAGTGGTGGTGGTGTTTTTCTCCCTCTCTCTCTCTTGGTGGTGATGTTAATAAGAGCTTTATAAAAGTACAAGGGAACAAGTGAAAAAGTAGATAGGTATAGCCATAAAGCTTATTTGTATAATAAATACAATATTTATTGTAAAACTTTTTTCAATCACAAGTGGCGTAGAGTACGCGATACGTTTACATTTCAAAAACAAAATTATTCACTAATTTTTAAGGGCTTCCTTTCAAAGCCACTGGGCTTGGTGGTGGTGTGTTCTGCACTCGACTCGTTTCAATCTACAGCACTCGACACAAAACTCTTTTCATTCTTTCTCGTCTGTACTCTTGAAAAATATTGATTATCACTAAAAAAACTGCATCTCTCTTTAAAGCTACACTATGAAAAATTACCATTCAAGGACGCACCATCATCAATACAAGGCAGCAGAGTGTATGGTAGGGTAGCAGCAGTTGGAAAATCACAGATGCTGCACGTACACACATCCGTCCTCCCCTCTTGGCCATGTCATTTATTTTAAAATAGGCAGGCAGACAGAGTAAAATTGGTAGAATGCAAAGAGAGATGTGTTTGATCGGCAATGCTTTTTTATCAATGCACCACCACCATGAACCCTGTGAATGATGATGATTTTAAAAAATGAGTTGGTTCCGTCGTGTATGCTACTATTGTGTAACATGTAATCAAAAGAATCGTCAGACCCAGCAGCAGTATTTACTCATATTATTCTCTCTGTTTTAATCACAGAAAAACGACACTTGTCAAAAAAGCTAGCGAGATTTTTTTGATATTTTGTTATTCGATACCATGTGCACTTTTCATTGCAACAAAAATAATATACAACAAAAAATGTTTTTGCATCATCATACGACAGGACTGAAATGCTGTTGGCTTTACTGCTGTTGTTGTTGTTACTTTTTCCTACTGCTCCCATGTAGACATGCCGAGAATAGTAATTTCTTGTGAGCATGAAAAAATATTTGAAGGGTTCAATGGAGGGTAACACTTTCATTCATTTCATTGCTTTTGCTGAGTTTATTTCTGGTGTAATTCCTATTCGATTCTTTTAATATATTGGCGTGTATCTCTCAGTATAATAGATAGATATTCTGTTCATGCAGAAATATTATACTGCTACCACCGCCGCCATCATCATCATCGCTTCTTTTTTACTTCTTCTTCTCCTTCTCCTACTACCAAAGTACCAGACGAACGACTGGAATGAATGAGATGCGGATAAAAACTGCAGACAAAAGTGAAGAGGAATATAAAAAAGAGGCAGGCAAGTGGAGAGCTTTAGTTGGAGAGTAAAAATATATTTATTTTTTACTACTTTTACCCCTACACAAAACCAAAAGTACTTTTACTTTTTATCCATTTAGCCTTGTACTTGTGTATATATAGCCATACTCCATATAATACACCATCTTGCGTATTCTTCTGGTTTTTTAAAAAATGCCGGATTTGTACTGCTACTTTAGTACAAGCTGCAGACGCAGCAGAAAGAGAGTGTGGAAATGGACATGTGCGGATGCATATGAATTTTTGGTGTTGTAAAGGACAGGACGTTAGGATGGACCCTCTCCTTTTTACTTGTTTTTTTCTTCGCAGCAGCTGACACCAAATACATGATACTTTTTTTACATGTGCGGATGCATATGAATTTTTGGTGTTGTAAAGGACAGGACGTTAGGATGGACCCTCTCCTTTTTACTTGTTTTTTTCTTCGCAGCAGCTGACACCAAATACATGATCGTTTTTTCCTCCTCAGTAAACATGGATCGATGCAAACGGATAGATCGAACGGGGACAAGAATGTATCAATAAGTAAGCAGAATTGAACAAGGAAGAAAAATGCATGCATGTGGACAGATAGATAGAGATTCACTTGAAGGGAAAAAAAGAAACGAAAAATTCTTTCTTTATACTTTTTTACTTTCCTACGTTTTGATGACTATCATCGCGGTGGGATGATATTTTTGCAGCAAGGGAAATGGTGGTTCTTTTTTATATTACTTGTGTATTTCTTTTATACTTTTGCTGCTGTTTTTCTATATTTTCTTAACTCTTCTCTTTATAGAGAAATCCGCGAGCTTCTCTGATTTGGTTTGGTGAACTGATGGCGATTTTCATATTTCTCATCTTTTTCGGATATGACGTGAATTCTGGAAAAGGAGGAGAGGAAAAAAGGAAAATGTGGAAAAATATGTATTATTATTGTCCTTTCACTCCACCTCTTCTTCCTATTTTTCTAGGAGAAGATATTATAAGAAAGGATGACGACTGAACAGGGAGAGAGAGTTGTCTGATGTATCGCTGTACTATAGCTATCATCAATGCTTCTAAAGAAAAAAAAATACATTCTTTCTTCACTTCCGCCGTATCTCCACAACTCTGATTATTGATTACGAATATAATATTCTTCCACTTTACTGCAATTTTTTCTACTTCCACCAAGCAAACCCACACACACACCAGTTTTTTCCGTGTTCCATTCCTCTCATTCTATTGTAGTTACATTTTTCTTTCTTGTCATTCTTCTGTAGTAATTCATACACACGATTTAATGATATCCTATGTACTAAACCGTATATTATGCCTATCAGTATCAGCTCACATGAACCTGCGTGCGTGGAGAGTGCAGGCAGAGCCCCATATGTATGTAGATATTAAGAAGGGGAAAAATCTGTGTTTAATATTTTTTCATGGATTCCATAATATTTTTACTAGACTCAAGAAATAACATGCCAAGGTTTAGTTATGCTTCCTATTGAGTCATACATTATATTTTTTCCACTAGTGAACTGTGCAGCCATAAATTGCCTTCATCGTCTTTGTCGAGCAGCAGCATCTCTCATCTTGTGCCTATTTCTTTTTCCTGCTTTCCTATTTGGTATGTAAAAACATATATAGATATAGTGCTGTTCACGGTCACAATTTTATTCCAAACCATTATGCACTGTATATAGTGGTGGTAGTAGTCGTCCAGAGTATCTCGTCGTCATTAGTATTCCCTTCCTCCGAGGGGCGTCTCAAAAGAAAGAGAGCGAGAGATGGTGTGAGAGGCAAAAAAGAAAAAAAAACTCATGTGCATTATACTACATATTGAGTGTGTGTATATACTAATGTGAAAAGGTATAACCTGAATGGTTACAGGCAAAAAATGCTCTTTTTTCTTAAGATGTTGCACCAAAAGAACGAACGAAACGCATCGTCTTAAAGTAGAGCCAAAAAACTACAGAGGAGTATTGTAAAGGAAGGACGGATAAACAGAAAAAGTGAACCTTCCTTCTTCTCCTCTCTTGTTCCTTCAGGAGCAATATTTTTGTTCCTTTTCTTCTTTCTTGGGGTTGGCTTAGGGCGGATGATGATGGTATGAATGGTTGAGCGTATTTATATGTCCGAAAGTAAGCAAAAATATATTTATGCCCGAGCATGTACATATGTATTTATTTAGTAGCTGCATGAGCTGCTGAGAGAGAACAAGTGAGAAAATCTTTGAACATGGAAGGAGGAAGGAAGGAAGGAAAGAAAATGGGTGCAATCCTTCTTATTGTCCGCCCGCTGTATTATTAAAGACGAAGAAAAAGAAATTATTATCGTGATTTTTTCTTGGTTTTTTGGTCCCAAAAATAAAAAGGAAGAATAGGAGATAATGAAAAATACACTGTTCCGTAGTGGTTTCTGTAAATTAGTATGCATATCTATATGTGTTGTGGCAAATATTTATAGGGATTTTTGCTATAATTCATACTACTTCACATCAGAAAAGTACATTATCAGTCTCACAAGTGTAGTTTGTAAATAACGATTGTAACTTACAAGTTGGAAAGGTGTTTAGAATGAATAGGTAGAATATGTACATGTAAAACGCCGTCATATTGCCAGTATTAGAATTCCCATGCCCTTGCAAAGTGTAGTTAGCAACGTCGTATACAAGTAAGTAGTAGCGGGTCGCGGGACTCCATACTAGTAGTCATCCTGCTTTATTCCAATGTGCATGTTGTCTCTGTGTGTGAAACGAAATTAATGATGGTCTTCGTGCAAAGTGATCATTGAAACGGGTTTTATGGGGTGAAGAACCTTTTGTTAGTGACGGGTCGGTAGGGCGCTATCATCATCATCAACAGCAGATTTTTTCATTCCCTTTTTTCTCCTGTCAGCGATATACATACATGTAGACAGAGAAAATAAGCAAGTTTTATTATTTCGTTCAAGTGGACGCTAAAAACATGAACGTTGTGTGGTGTGATGATGGGCCTAATTGAAACGAAAAAAGAGTTTTGCAAAACCATTTTCCCAGAGAATTAACTTTGCCAGCGGCGGCTCTACTTCCTCATTTCATTTCAGTGACATGCAATGTTGCACTGCCTGTTTTCCCTTGCCGTTTTCTGTTATTATTATTATTATGCTGATGGATGGGAGATGAATCTGTTGCTGTTACTGCTGTGCATAATTATTTTTCAATTTATTTTTCCAATCAGTACATTAATTATCTGCTAACAAGCAATGTATGTAAAACTTTTATATTTAAAAAAAAGTTTGGGAATGATTTTCATTTTGCCGGAGAGGAGTCAAAACATTTTCTCACATCTCATTTGCCGGCTGGTAAAATTTTAGCTAATACGTATACTTACGCTGACGATAACATTCCTGTTTTTCTTTTCCTATAATTATTCACTTTACTTTAATAGAGTAGCAACAGTGATGAAACTGCGTGTTCACATACTCTCTCCTCTCCAATGTGAACTTTTTAACTGCCCATAATAAGCTGCAGAATATTCAATTTTCTTTTCCAACTAGCAAGTTGTTAACTTTTCGTTACTCTGTGTTTAGAAAAAATATTCCGTCATTTCAAGAGAGAATTTCACAAGAGTCAATATTTTTTCTTGTGAACAGGCTTGCATAGAAATGCTATAACATGATTACCATTACCTTTTACAATCTTCATCAAATTGTATTTTTAAACTTATTTTTTGCCAAACAGCATACAGCATTTTTGTTTCCATCTTGTCGTAAAAAATCTTTCTGGTGTACACTCTTTTTTGTGCGTTAAAGAAGCAAAACACATACGTAATCTAAACATCCCTAGAAAAATGTGGTGTAATGCAGTTTTCACCAGAAAGGATCCAGTCTTTGTAGAGGAAGGAGGAAAACGGCAGAGACTGAGAATAGGATCGTGGCCAAAAAAGAGAATTGCGTAATATACTTGAGGGGGTTTGTATGTCTTTTTTCCATGTTCATGTGACAATACGTATAGACAAAATCACAGGAAAAACACCGACTTGTCTTGGATTCCAAACTCAATGCCGAAAACATTTTGGTTATCTGTCCAGTCCACTATACTCACTCTGCTACTGCCCAATTCCATGTGTATTCAGGACTCACTGTCGTACATGTTTTTTTTCTGTTCCGTTGAAAATTGATGATGATGACGATGCTGGTTGATGATGATCGTCTTTTTCTTCTTGCTTGCCATGTTGTGATGCTGCTGACGACCTTCTTTTTTCGGTGCATGAATGAATGAAAGTAGAGTTTTTTGGCAAGAAAATGGTTTTTCTTTATTGCTTGCACCATCAACAACATCAACACTAGTACACCAACTACCACCGCACATCCCCACCACCACCACCACTATAATGTCCATTGTACATTTTTTGTGGTGGTGATGATGATAGCTGTGTATACATTTGATCAAAATAAATATACCTACACAAATACATACATTTATTTATCTCCTATAGTAATACGGCTATAACAAAGTTTGGCTAGAGTTAGAGTAAAAGTAGAAAAAAATGGAGACAAATTGAAAGCGTCTCTCTCGCCTTCCCATTCTTTCCGAGAATTTGTGTACAGTACAGAAAAATGGTAGTTGTTGGTGGCGGCAGAAATAGTGTACATTTCCCATTATCTACTTATGGGTCTCAAGAAACAGTACAGTGCAGTTGTGATGTGGTGGTATTATGGATATATTAGAAATAGGCAAAAGTTTATCAGTCAGCAGGGTTATAACATCTATTTATACGTATAAGCATATTATTATTATTACTACACCACCCTTATTTATATATAAAATGTTACTGCTGCTGGTAGTCAAACAGTGAGGAGCTGGCCGCAGTTCAAAGCTCAGACTCACAATCAAGGATTAATAGCATCCAGAGGAGGTCCCTCTGCAACCTGGAGCCTAAACCCATTCATTACTGTGTTTGTGTGCATCTCGTGCTTTTTCCTCTCTTTTTTGACAGTTGGAAGACGAAAACAAGTTACTGTACCATCACTCCTACCACCCACCCCGGTGCAATATATTAAGAAGTAGGAAAAAAAGTAAAATGAAAAGTAGGATGTACCTCTCAAAGGCATAAATACGAACGTTAAAAACATCTCACTCTATCATATCTTGTGCACATTGCGGTAAAGAAAATAATCCACACGTTGGTTTCGTATTAAGTATGGTTCTTAATCCCCATTTTACTTTTAGCAACTGCTTAACAAAAAACCAAAAATAAGAGAAAATTTGTATTAAATCGAGCCTCTTTTTTATGCAAAAATATATTTAGTCCTTTTCTTACTTTTTATTATGGTCACTTGTCACATTTGAATTTTAACACCTACGCCAAGAAACGTTCAACACAGTCACCATTATTGTTGTGATGAGAATCTCATGTTGATCATCACCGTCACAAGGGAATGTAGGGAAATAAAGCCCAAAAAGTTGAGATNATCATCACCGTCACAAGGGAATGTAGGGAAATAAAGCCCAAAAAGTTGAGATTGAAGCAAACGGGCATATTTAAACGAAAAACAGCAAAAGCAGGAGCGAATACAGTGATAACAGGGAAGAGAAGGAATACCAGAAATCATAATAATAGTAATAATAGCTGTAACATGTATAAAAGATATGGCCATTAATGGTATTGAGTTCTTTGAAGTGGAAGAAGCTGTGAGTTTTGTTTGAGAGCGAGAGTAAGCGAGGGTCTCATACGCTATAAGTATGTAATGCAACCAAGCAAACGAGGAGAAAAAAAAGAAGGATGGAAATGGGAGTTGTAGTGGTTCTAGAGAGCCATAATATTATGCAGTGAAAGGATTTAAAACAATATGGCATGTCAGTATGAAGAAGCATCATCAGACGAGAGACAGAAAAGACATAAATGTGTGTGTGAGTACATATACATATACGTCACTACGTTATTGCACTTATAGTTTTAGAGTGGTGGTGGAGGAGGTGGTGTGTGCCATCCATACATTCTTATTATTACGTGTGCATATAATAATAATGCTACAGACGTATGAAGAATCGAATGGATGGATACTTCTTCTTCTTCGTGTGTGTGCTTCTCTCTCTCTCTTTCTCCCTCTCTCTCCAGCTCTCTGTCTGTCTGTCTATAATGGTGTACAAGGAAAGCCATTATAATAGTAAAAAATAGCTGTAGTAGAAGTAATAGTTGTAGTAGAAGTAGTAGTAATAGTAGAGCAGCGTAGGAGCTGTGAATTCGTGATTTCATTGGATATTTCTTTCTGTAAACAGGTGCCATCCAAATGTACGCAGATGCAAATCCCGTGGCACACACAGCAGAGTGGATGTACATACCTACATGCATTTCCCATAAAAAGCAAAGTAGTCGTAGTAAAGTAAAGTAAGTGGTAAAGCTGGTGGCGGTGGTGGTGCTTCTGCTGATGTTGTATGGCTTGGTGATAGAGAGGGAGATACGTACAAGTAAAAAAAGGAAGGGAAAAGGAATATGGAAGGAGCGAGCGACGGAGCCAACGAGCTGAGACGGGAAAAGAAGGCTAGGTTCTCTCTTTCTTTCTTTTACTCTCGCTCTCTCTCTCTCTCTCTCTCTCGCTTCTTTTTCTCTGTCTGTTGTGTGTGTACGAGTGTGTTAAAAGGAGGCTGTAAAATGCATTGGAATAGGGTTGTGAGACACACAGTCTGCTGGATCACAGTGAACCTTGTGCAACTACCAGACAACTCTCTCTCTCTCCCACTCTCTTTAAGCTCCTTCGTTGTTCCTACTCCAAAAAAAGTATTTCTCCGCCATCATCATTTCCCCCTTTATAAAAAGTATACATTCTCCTGCGCTCTCTCGGTCTGCCTCTCTCCGCTCAAATTCTCCATCTTTACTTTTTCAAGAGAGAAGAGGAAAACGCGTTGTTTCGTAATATATATCGTAGCATTTTGTTATTTTGTGCTTACTCATTCATTCTTGGTTATGCAGAAGTACAGGAGAAAAAATAGAAGGGAGAGAGAGAGTAAGAGAGAGCGGAGCTCTTGTTATTTTTACTGCTGTTGCAGCAGTCGAAGCAAAAGTTGTAGTAAATTTTAAGTTGCTTTTCGTTATACCGGCAGACAGTTACAGGGTGAAAGCTATCTAGACAAGACGGGCAAAAACGAAATGGTGGTGGTTTGGTTTGTGATTCGCTGTTGGTGGAATCCATTTTGTAAAAACTAGAGAGAAAAAAATGTATAAAACTTGCGAGAGTACTTTTCTCTGTGATACAAGCAGTTGTGTCAGTTCAGGTAAGAGCGCTCAGTTTATTTAGGGAGCGGTCATAAAATAATCATTGAAGGATCATTCCTCCCCGCACAACACACCTGCTGTACCTAATCAAAATATAAATAGGTATTGCATTGAAGAAGAGAAAGGAAAGGTACCTTGTTTTTTAGGTACCATAAAAATGTTATTGCCCTGTTGCTTGTGAAGCAGCGTCTTTAAACGTATGTACATATTCTTTTATAATAAAAGTGTCATCTATTTTTTAAATGTATATATTTATATTTATATTTATTTCAAAAGTGAAAATACTTGTGATGTTTAAATGTTTTTAAAAGAAAATAATTTTTGTGTGATTTCTCTCAAAAGAAGTTTCAACCAATTTTTTAAATGTATATATTTATATTGATATTTATTTCAAAAGTGAAAATACTTGTGATGTTTAAATGTTTTTAAAAGAAAATAATTTTTGTGTGATTTCTCTCAAAAGAAGTTTCAACCAATCTTTTTTGAAGACAGATGGCAGTGCACCGACGAAAGTGGTGTGATGATGTTCTTTGATAATGAAAATCGACTGTGAAGTGACTTTTACTGTGAAAAACTATCATTACGTAAAAAGGACATCAAAAAAGAGAAAAAAGTGGAAAAATTTTTTCTTCGTGTACACACAAGAAGCAATTTGTGTTGTCTTTCAACCTCTACTTCCTTCATCTCGTCATTCTAAACTTGTAACAATTTTCTCAGAAGCAGAACAAAAATAAAAAACAATTTCCCTTTTTTCTTAATGGAACGCTGACAGAGAGCATCAGATTCCTTTTAAGAAGATATCAAGACGATGTGACAGCGGTGGTCTTTCTACCGATATCAGTACACAGAGAAAAAATACATCCAGACGACAGCAACAAGACAAGTGAGATCGAGACAGAACAACATCACATCTTTATCCATCAGACACAGTCCCCTTTCGGTCTTCACTGTTGGCCTGTATGTTGTATATATTATCATAAGGCACGCGGTGAATGCCAAAAGCGGTGACGCAGTTACAACACAATGATGGATTAAAAATATAACACTAGTGGGTGGATTCCTTCTTTTCATCGCAAAACTCCAATGGACAACAATACGCTAAAAATATTATTAAATCTCTACAAAAAACAGAAAGGTATGCTATACTTTTTTTATCAAAGTATATTTTTTATCTTAAAGTTTATTGAACTTTTCCAAGATGAAGGACATCAAGTCAAATTTGTACATGGCAGGATCTGAGCAGGTATGCAATAAGTTAACACAAGTTACCCCGAAGGACAAGGTACTTACACATTGAAGGGCAAATAACAACAGGTTGAAAAAACAGGTGAAAGGCCAACACAAAATATACATACAGTCAGTAGTGCATCATCATCATCATCATAATATGCAACCTGACTAGACTTGGTAATAAAACCAAAATGTTGAATGATTTTCATGGTACCTTTTTTGTTACCCTTCTAACCTGAAACCATTATACGTAATAATAATAATATTCCTTTTGTAAGGCCTCGTCTCGTCAACATTTTGCATCCTTTGAAAACCCTATTCAAAGTTCTAGCTCCTGCTTCTGATGTAGATTTTTTTATTTTATCTTTAAACACATTTATAATGTTATCCTGCTCACATTGTGTAAAGGGGCATTACTTATTCCATATTATTACAATATCACATCAACCCCGTCATTTTCCATATGGGTTATATGAGAAAATACATACGCTCTTTTCTGTTCTCAGCAGGAGCAGCAGCACCGTTTGATATGTACGCAAGACTGCACATCAAAAATTCAATAGCTTGCTCATGCTGCTACTGCCGCCGCTGCTGCTTCTTCTTCTTTTTCTTTCTTCTCTTCTCTCGCAGCCCTTATTAATCATTCATGATATGAAAGAGATTCCATCTGTGCATATGACCTCATTTTATTACGACGAGCCATTCAAGTGAAAGTAAATGCAGCATTTCTCTCTTGCTCTTCTCATAAAATAAAATACTTTTCTTGTTTCGCCCTTTGATGTTGATCACGCTTCTAGTTCCTTGCTTCTTTGCCTTTTTAGTCAATATTGTCGGTGTAATAATAATGTAGCTTTGCATGAAACGCTTTTGTACATTTTAAAGAATTGAGGATAAAGGGCTAAATTGAAGATTTAAAAAACTCTTATAAGTTCACTTTTTACTGTGTTTTACAACACAGAAGTATTCGGTAATAATAATAATTACATTATTTATCGTATCAAGTGCAGTAGTAGCAGTGCAACATAAAGCCATCAGCTCAAACTTTTTTATATCAAATTACTCTGACAGAGAACCCTGACTGTCCTCCAAAATTAGAATATTGAGAAGAGTTTTAGTTATTAAAAAGCCGTAACAAACTGTTGGGAAAGTAATAAGACATGATGCATTATTGCTGAGACTGAAGCCATTTACTATACTGCTTCTACCACTTAGGTATCCCTTTTTTACCTACACCCTCTGGTATTCGCCCGTTGCTGTTCTCCAAACTATAAAGCTAGTTATAAGCACAACACCACACCACGGTTCCTTGGTACTTTTCATTACACTTTACTTTTTACATGAAGAGAGAGAGAGAGAGAGAGCAAGTCGTGCAGCTACAAAGGAAAAAGCAGGCAAGAGTTTTTTGGGGAGTACTACATATTTATTATTATTATTACATGTATTTATATTGCTTTTAGCAGTGGTGGTGGGAGTATAGCAAGTGGATGAAGAGTGAGAGAGAAGCTCTTTGGAAAATTTAATAACCTCAGCCGTCTGTCAAAAAAGGCAGTGTGCATCCTTCTTTCTACTTTACTGATGCTGTGTGTTTTTGTGCTTCTTCTTTTCATTCATTCTCTCTCTCTTTAGAACGACAAGTAAAACTACAACGGTGGCACGATGATAAACCCTGTGTATTCTGTGTAGTGTGTCTACCATGTAAGTTTTGGTTGCACTGTCGTTCCTGGTGTCGCTCCTTTTTTCTTTCATCCATCTTTGTTCCCTGTAAATATATTATTTTGACTGGGCTTGTTCACTCTCCTGCTTCTTCAAAATATCCGCCAGCATCAGATATGTCATAACCACTTGGCCATTTTTTTCCATTGTACAAGTACTACATGTTTAGGTATTTACTGTTTTGCTAAGAGCGTAAAATGGAAGTCTACACAGAAGTTGATGATGCTGATGACGATGATGATATAACTAATGCAAAAGCACACTTTTTAAGCATAACTAAGTTAGTTTTGTCTCTTCTTTTTAGTGACTCCCTTGCACTTAGGTGTGGTGGTAGTAGTGGTAGCTGTAGTAGTAGTAGTATAGTATGATATTATGTTGTTGTAAGTAGACTAGACACACACGACGAGGAGAAAACTTGTCTGTCCAAAAGCTATATCATTCAACCATTCACCAGCAGCAGCAGCAGCAAAGTCAAGTCACTCACGACGAGTTTACTTTTAGTTGGAAAGGGAAAATGGCATGCCTTTCACAGGGAGAAAAGAGAGGATATGGACTTGATGCATAATTTAATCCTTCACAACAAGATCTACTCTGCTGGTTACTTCTCCTTTAGAAGTATTTCAAACACAGAGAGAGAGAGTTTCACAAGCCAAAGATATATATCGTGATGGCAGAATGACTGGTTGACTGACTCATAGTAAATTGAAAGGAAAGAGGGACAGAAAAGAGACTGAATGAGAGACCCAGTAAAAGATTATTTTTTGAAGAGAGGAGCAGCAAAAAAGAGTGCTGCATGTTGCTGTGTAGATTGTTGTACTGTTACAGATGCCGAGTCTTCCAGTGAACGCATGACGGGGAAAAAGATGAAAAGTTTTTTACTGGTTTGTGTGTATTAAAATAGTAATTTTTATTATTTTCAGCGGGAAAAGAAAAGAAAAAATACACGCCACTGCAATTGCGTAAGAAGGAAAGGAAGATAGCTGGGATGCAGGCAAGTTGGACATTTGCTCACTTTTAATTTTTTAAACTTTGTAAACCGATTGCAGTGAATACTCGTTTTTCGGATGAGGAGAAAGGTTGTTCAACGAAATTAACAGCAATTTGCACAACGTCACCATAATATTCAAGGATATCTTTTTCCTTCAGTTTTCTCTTTTCTTTTTCAAACTGATGTTCGTTTCTTTTTTATGCATGTCAAGCAGAAGAAGAAAGAAATCCATTGAGAAAACGAATATTTTTAACCAAAAAACTATAATAATAATTATTATTATCAGCTTGCTTCTATCTTTCTTTTTACTGCTTTAAAACTTTGTCTTTTTAGTTTTCAATGAAAAAAGTATTTTCCCTTTTCAAAGATAAGGGAAGAGGAAACCTCTTCTTTTTTCCTTTTTGTTTCCCATTAAATTATCCTGAAAATGAATGACATAAAAGAGTAGACAGAGTAGAGGAACTGGAGAAAAAGGGAAATAATTGGGACGTAAGTCGTTGCCGTCCTTCTTCTCATCATCATCATGAGATGTCATGGTTCATTGAAAAGGGAAAAGAGGGTAAGAATTAAGAGCAATAAGATGCTTCATGTAACTTAACTGATGACGGTAATGATGCTTTTCCACAGGGATTTCACCCAGAGACACGGAGATGATGCTCCTGATGGAGGACAAGCTTACTTTTTCTGCTCTCCAGGGGAATAGGCTTGCCAAGAGCGCACAAGGAAATTAACGGTTTTGACGGTTGTACGAGAATTTAAATATGAAAATATTAAACCTTAGATTTGACTGTCAGGTTAACCCTTATATGCTACAAGAAACCAAGAGATATAATATAACCTAATCAATACTCATATTCTACCTGCCGTAAGCAAAATACTTATACAGCGTCAACATCTGTTAAAGATTTATTTCCTATTGTTTATCAAATTGAGATTTAAAAAATGAATAAATTAAATATATAAATAATTTTCTGTTTTCAAAATGTAAAAAAGCCTTCTTTTGAAAATTAAAAAAGCATACATTTTATAATTCCATTTTTATAACTGTACTAAAATAATGAAATAAAGCCCTCATAATTTATTAAACTCGGCCATTAGCAATCATTACACCGGATTCTTGTAGGTGTAGCTCTAGAAAAAATGGGATGTACTGAAAGCTCGTAATAACAGTACTTTGTAAACGGAAAGGCGTGCATAATGTATGCTCATGGAAGTGTCACATTGCATCATACATATTCAACACTCTATTTCCTTCTTTTTTTCTCTTCCTTCTCTTCTCCTCTCTCATGAATGTATCATCCCAGGAAGAAATGAATTTTTTATTTAAAGAGAGACCAAATAGAAACAGCCCATTTTTTTAAAAAAAAAGCACTCGAAACTACAGAAGATGTTATTATTTCTTGAAAGCGTGCAATAATGATAATAATTAATATGAAAAAAATTATTATACGTTTCCATTCATTTCGCAAGCACTTCAAGTGTCGCCTTTATTGTAAAATATAGTAATTTTAACATTTCCTTTGTAACATTACAAAACATGTCGTCTTGTTAAGTAATAAAACTACCATTCACTCACTGCATTTTAAGTGAAAAGTATAGCATGATAATGATGATAAGTGAAACAAGCTCTTGTTGATGAAACGAGAATAAGAGAAAATGTCGCCCACTACACTGTGAGCTGCTCACTACTCTCCCTTTACATATTCAGATTTTTTACCATCATCTCATCATTTTATTCACTTTTATGTTGACTCAAAACTACCCAACATCATTCTCATCACCATCATCATATAATGTGATGAACATGAAGCAGTCCATATTATTCATTTAAATACGTGCCTTTTCCTTGTTCCTGTAATTTTATATTCTGCCTCTTTACATTTTCATTGTACGCTACATTACATGACTTACATTTTATTTAACTTGCAAACACAAACATATACATATACACAACCAAAACCATCACCACAAACTACATGGTTATGTAAAGTAAATGTATAATATTTATTTTCTGTTACATTTCAAAGGGAAATGATAAAACCGGTGGTGCATTTTTCATAAGCAGAGATGATATTCCATGTACCGAAAAAAAGTTTGATTGGTTAGATGGAGAGCGAGGAGCAATACTACTGGCATCCTTATTTCTTAGAAAAAAGAACCCCATGGAATGCAAAGCAAACCCAAACTTCTACAGAGAGAGAGAGAGAGAGGAAAAGGAGCGGGTGGGTAGGTAGGTAGAAAATCTGGCCAAAACAGAAGAAAAAAAACTGGCAGTGGTAGCAGAGCAGCAGCAAACATCGTCATCATCATCAACATCATCACCAACAACATCATATTATATTCACTAAGGACCTCGCTTGCTCGCCAACAAAGTAAAAGTGGACGGTTTTCTCAAAACCAAACTAACCTGAAAGCATTATAATAGTAAGAGTAACAACACGCTAGTAGAAATAATATCTGATATTCCATAAAACACTAAAAGCTTACTGTCTTTTGTACATACAGAAGCAGTTTGTTGTTTTTCTCTTTCTCCCTTTCTATTATGCATTATTTGATGTTATGTTGCTACTTCTGCTGCTGCTTTCTTTATTTCTATTTCGAGTTGTTATGTTGTATATGTAGTAGCATTATTGAAAATAAAGATGCTGAGCTACGGAGAATTATTTTTGGTACTGCTACTCCTGCACAACTCATCACTATCATCATGCTCTCCTGTTATTCGTGTTACAAAATGATGATGTGGTTTCATTATGACTTAGAAACAGTTCGACTGTCGTCACGTTCGCCATGTACATTTTACTTGCCTGCTCCGACTACTACTACCGTTATCGTTACTGCTCCAGCTACCAACATGATCATCATCATCACTGACTACTGCTGCTGCTGCTTCTGCAATGGCCAACCAAAGCCATGCATGTCACCACTACTTTTTACCCTATACCACCTCCACCACTGGAACCTACCAGTACCCTTGTATTACTACAACCAAGTTCCATTACATCCAACAATTTCTCTTCATTTCTTTCTTTCCTTTCTAGACAACTCTGCAACACAGCATCTGAAATAATAATAATAATAATACATTCCATTTAGGTCCATTCAGTCAGACTTTCCATTTACAAGAGCAACGACGTTTGTATTCTTCTGTATTTACATTATTTCACTGGAAACCAAACCAGGAGCCGGGATGGAATAGAAAACCATACTATAACAGAATGTTCAAATAGGTAGGTATTTTCTTTTGGATGCCACTAATAAATAGGGAAAATGATGATCATGTTAGATCCATTCAGTCAGACTTTCCATTATACAAGAGCAACGACGTTTGTATTCTTCTGTATTTACATTATTTCACTGGAAACCAAACCAGGAGCCGGGATGGAATAGCAAACCATACTATAACAGAATGTTCAAATAGGCAAGTATTTTCTTTTAGATACTACTAATAAATAGGGAAAATGATGATCATGATGATGCTGAAGAAATTCAGCCACTGCCCCGATTCTCAACGATTGCTTTTCAAAACAACGCGGTAGTAATAATATCTACAGCTATCATTTCACTTTGAGTATTATTAGGTGAAAAGTGTTTATATTGGCATGATGTATACAGTTTGCTCTTTATGAAAAAAAAACTCTTTTCAGCTTTCCATTTATATTAAATGGAACAAAACAACCCTACTCATATCCTATCATCAGTGAAGTCTCGCCGCAAGGACGAAGACAAACTATTGCGAGTATTTTATAGGTATATGTCGTCGTGCATCAGGGTCCCTTTTTGCTTTTATAAAAATAACTCAGTGATAGAAAACTTTGCTGTTACATTTTCATCAGAATTTGACTATGATAGCGTCCTTCTGCCTGCCTGTCCGACTGCCAAAATCACCACACCGTTTCCTCTGATTTCCATCATCATGGAATATTTGCAAAGTAAAACTGGCAGATGAGAAAAAAAAACAAAAAAATGTCTACATTTTTTTCATTTTGCAAAGCACATTTTGATGGGAGACCTTATTCACTACCACAATAAATAAAATCTACGTGCTCAAACGTGTGTTCAAAATGTTTTGCAAAGGGCACGTTACACATCAGTGTAGCATTTTTAGTTTTAGAATGTACTAAATATTTTTGCCCCTTCCCTTTAGCATTCCCCCATACATACATGTGTATGAATATATTACATAACAAGACGTAACAATAATAATAATAATGTTTCATCAAAGCATACAACTTTTTCTCTCTTTTTTCTCTCATTCTCTTTAAAGGAAAGTAGTGAAATTGCACGTACTCACGCCACCCTATTAAAATTGAAAAAATGGTAGCAAAATAACAGAATGGAAAATGTAATATTACGTTTGCAACATTTTATGTAAATTTTTTAAGTGTGAGAGAAACAGGAATTGAAGACAAGCAGCACAAGTTGAACTAATAATAATTACATCTTTCTGCAAAAGTTTGCCCAAAGAAAATATGTTGTAAGTAAATTTGCCAGTGAACACGACGATAATGATGAAACGACTACTGGTGGGCTGTTAATAGTCTTTCGTCACATGAAATAGTTCTCATGAAGAAAATGCCTAAATTATTATTATACGCAAGAATTTAATATTGGAGTAGAATGGTGCTACGGAAGATAAATGTAACTGCACACTTGAAGTCGAAAGACAAAGTAGCAACAATGTACAAGACGTTTAAACAAGAGCAGACATTTTTATACTATTATTATTATTTATTATTGTGTTGGTGATGGTAGGAAGGAGAATATTGAAAAAGTGAGAGTGAGTTTTCTAGTGGCATATTATGTTTTAATATATGCAAATTATATGAGATTTTCTGGACTGACGTTCCTATAAAGGCAAGTCTAGAGACAAGTTACTACATCATCATATCACACGAGAGCAAAAAGGATTTCACAAGAATTGACAATGATGAGATGTGAAATTTCACAAAATGCATGTAACGTAGAGTGTTGTGCAATAAGAGAAGATGGGGAAAAAGAAATCCATGTACATATACATAGCTATATATGTGTAGTCTTATACAGACACAGCGTAGTAATAGGGCGAGAAGCCCAAATGCTCAAAAAAAGCTTAAAGGGAAAAGGATGGCGTGGCGGCGATGATTATGATGATGATGGCATGACTGAACACACAACATTTTCTCGATGGATTTAAAGTCGAAGGAACGCCGAGAAAGGCAAGGCATGGCAGCTCAGTGAACGATGATGACGGAGGAGGAAT
The DNA here is from genome assembly GCA_036850745.1 of Homidia socia. NCBI lineage: Eukaryota > Metazoa > Arthropoda > Collembola > Entomobryomorpha > Entomobryidae > Homidia > Homidia socia. The sequence continues at coordinate 1,764 of JAANSP010000510.1, read as the reverse complement.
GTATACGAGAATGGAGAGGAAAGTTGTGCCATCATCATAGTCTCATGTAAATACTGTTTACATGTAAGGTGGTGGTGGTAGTAGTAGATATTATGCAAAAGGGGAAGAAAAAACTACACTACACTATACTATGTGCTTATTACTTTTCTTGATGAAAACGGCATATTTTATAATGCCTATTATCGCCGTTTCTGGACTCATATTTCCAGGAATCGAGTGTTTTGTTGTGTACGCTCATCATCATGTAAAAATGTGTAGGGAGGAAAATAGAGAAGAAGAAGAAGACGAACGAAAAGTATTGTATTAAGTAGCTGGGGGTCTGCTGCATCTGCTGTTATGCTCGCTTCTTTCTGTACACAACTCTTTCTCATCCTTTTCTCTCTCTCACTCTCTTTTTTCTACTCTGACTTGATCTAAAAAGCAGAGAGAGAGAGATGATGAAATGAGAGGAGACAGGAGAAAGAAGAGAAAAGGATAGAAATTAATTTGGGCACAAGTGCTTGAAAATAGAATTGAAGGAGAAGTACACAAGTATGTGTATATACCTACACGCGTTGTGTAAATACATACATAATATGGCGTTGCCTTGTTGTCTGGATATAACATCCATACAACAAGATGCACACTACGTTTTTGAAGATGTAAAGAGTGCACATTAGTTTACGGTTCAAAGAAGCACAGAGAAAGGGAAAGGAGACTTGAAAGAAAATTTCATTTCATTTGCTTTTACATATTAGATACATTAAAGTATACAGTTGTGTTGTATGTGTACATACATTTTGTATAAAAATTTAACCTTATATTTATCAACCCTTCAAGTTTAATAATACAAAAAAATGTGCTTACTGGTAGTAGTAGCTTTTCGAGCACTCATCATGATGATGACGATGATGATGATAATGATAAAGAAAAGTTCAAAGAAGAATTACTGATATTAGACTTGAAGGATTTTCAATTTATATAATGCTCCTCTTTCTAGCACGCTTTTTCTCGGAATGTAGTTTCAAAAATGTAATATACTTTTGATCAATTTAGCAGAGAATGATATTTATGTAAATTTTCGTTTCATAAAGCATTTTTTACTGTGTAACGATATCGGTATTGATAAGCAAGCATAGATACACGTAAAATGTTGTTGGGTCGTGAGAAAAAAAGTTTTCAGTCGACAGTTACAAAACACCTAGAATTTTTGACAAGAGTTCCCGATATTAAATTTCATTAGTTTTTTTTAACATTTGTGATTAAGTGATGACATAAAACTAGAATCTGCCTGTTGTTATTTGATTAGTAAATAAAAATTACTGATATTTTCGAATATATTTGAAATCAGTTTTAATTTTGAAAGATCAATCGCTCAAAGTCAACACCTTATAAATGTAGAAAAAGGTGAGCTCTTACAGTGAAATGACTTGTTTGAAGGAAATTTGCTTTGATGCATGAAAGAATTTCTTTACTTTTAAAATTTGTAATCAAATAACTTTCAAACCTTGTTTTGTTCATTTGATATTTGATTAAACCAATGATCAAGGCGTTCTTTTTAAATTATTATATATCGAATCCTTTAATGTTAATTTCATCTTTATTTTTTTTACAAAAAATACCTACCATAATGTCGACTGAAAGGAACGGTTTCACTAGTTTATTCCCGGCAAGAAACTAGCTTTACAAATTTAATGCTATTCGAAAATTTACATTACTATATTATTCAATATACTACTTGAATTTGAGTTGAAAATAACCTTTAAGCAATGACTTCGGTTTTTA
>JAANSP010000509.1:0-20827 GCA_036850745.1 Homidia socia | reverse complement strand
TGTTAATAATGCTGCAACGGTAAAGGTTTGAAATATAATAAAAATTAAATTAAATGGTTAAATTTCACCATCACCCTACCTGCGACAAAACAAAACAAGAAATAAAAATGGCAAGATAGGGTTAATGGTTTGGACAAAAAGCAATAACGTTGGCGTTCTTTACACATTTTTTTGAATTTGTACAGAAAATATACAATGACCGGCAAGAAGAATCATACAAGGGATGTTTATATAGTTTAGTTTAGTTCACAATGCGTGTATTTACATTATTATTATGTAATAAATATCACGAGATCAATAAACATTTTACACTTTACGGATAACAATTTGCAAGAATTCAACATTTTACACCTAATTGTCACAATAATTATTTTATTTTATCGCAAAATTGTTCTAGGGACTAAAAAGTATATAAATTAAATGCGTGAACGGATGACTTCAACGAATTATGAATCGAGTTTAGTACATTACAACCAGGGGCCCATTTCCTTTTCTAATATCGACACAGCATCATGACGCTCCATTAGTCTTAAAGCATTTAGCAGATCGGTGATTGCTTCTGGTTTACGATTCCTAACGTCCCACAAGTCGAGAATGTACTCTGTTGGACTTGGTTTCAGTGTGAGGTAGTTTGTATACCTACAGGACGCAAGTAAATCAAAGTTATAATCTTGTTATTGGCTCATTCCTTCATAAAATAATAGCATACGGAGTCCATTAAAATGATTTGTTTCCGGAAATGATGACTTACCTATCAACACCAAGTTTTTGAGCTAATAGCCTCCAGTCTTTGCCAGTCGGATGGGGTTGATCAAGGCAATGACATAACCGTTTCTTTAACGTTTGTGGTAACCTAGATAATGGACTTCCTGGTTCCAAAGTGGCCATTGAACTGCATCCACTGCTGGTAGTTACTGTGGACGATCTGGGAGCCATTGTGACTTCCGGCGATGAATTCGAAACACCCATGGCCTGATTAGATCGGGATTTCTGTTGGACGTGGTTATAAGATAATATCAAACAATTAATTTGTGCTCATTTGCTAACACATAAAATTTAATGTCGTCCTTGATTCAAAATAATTATATCATAAACAGTTAAATTCATTTTGACATGTTTTTCTGTACCATGCTTCCTAATTCTGTTCGTATCCGGAATGTAAGTTTCTGCAGGTTTACATGTTGGTAAGCAAGAAGTCTAAAGCAAATAGCAGAAATTTTCCTCTCCGTTTTTTCCAGGGTAAACGAACAATGGAGATTGGACTGTCGGCATCCCCACACACGACCAAATTCAAGTTCCTGTTTGGGAGACAGACAAAAAACATTAAAAGAAACTGACACATGATATACACATTTTTCAGTATATGTTACTGGTACTTGTTTATTAGACTTAATCAAACTGATGGAGCCTATTTAAGTTCCAACATGAAAAGGATTCAGCGGTACAAAATGCAAACTGCAGCACGTGCAGACATGCTTTGCACAAAAAAACAAAGAAAAAAAATGCGCAGCAGAAAAATGAGCGACTGTCAAACATTTTATCCATCATAATTTATAACATACTAAACTAGGTATATACGATATCCATTTCCTCATTGTCACCACATCATATTAGCTTTGCCATGAAATGCAAGTTACTTGTATATACGGCTAACAATAAACAATACGTGAATTTTTTAATGCTTTCAATGCTGTACGTGGAGCTTTATTGTTTTTTCAGTATATCAGTCTAGCTATTTGTAGTCAAAACAAACTGAAGTAAATTTGAATTTTTTTAAACAATCTGTTTTCAAAGCATCTTTGTTGTCAATTTTTTTGCCTTGGAACAATTCAGCAGCAGATATTAATATTTGTGTTTTCCGTATTCGAAAATTATTATTTTAGCAAAACATTGGAATATTTTAATACTTTTGAAAATCTCCACGTATCTAAGAATATGTTTTGCATTATTAAGCGTTGGTGGAACCCACCACAAATTCAACATTCATTGCTAGTGTAACAGCATTAAAACAGTGTTTCCAGCGCGGACTTTGTTCACATGTTTGCACTGCAGTAATGATGTGATGAAACAAGTTTCAAACTTGCGTAAAAAACGCCAACGCGTGTTGTTTGTGTAATGACTTTGATAATGGGAATATGATAGCTTCAGTACATAAGAAATTTCATTTTTTATAATACAAAAGTGTATATAATCTACATTTATGTGAATGGCTCATAATAGTGTTCAGCTATAAAAGCGCTCAAACAAAATATTTTTGTCTTTTTTCAGCTTGTTCCGTCTCTCAACAAACCAACCAAGTTTGTCTAGGGAGTTATGTACATCAAGAGAAGAAACTAGCTTAACAACTCAATCCCAAGGGATTTTACAATGAAACATTCAAAGTTACCGACGATGACAAAGACGACAGTCAACTCAACAACAGGCAAAGAGGAGAAAGACAGCGACAAAATAATGATATGATTTATGATCATGTATCATTACAGACGACTTTTTTGTTCGTAAAATTAAGTTGGTTGCTGTTCCTGCCTACATCGCTGACTGTTGTGAAAAATGTATTCATGTCCTGCTATATTCGTGCAGCCTTGCTGGTGTATTCCTCCTGTCTCCTTAATCAGCGACGAATGATACACTGGAAATTCCTAAACAAGTTCATTCGTTCACATGATTCCCTTCAAAAGGGACTCAAAAATTAATTGAAGATGTACGAATGCGATATTTAAAAACTACACAATCTTTAACTCCATTTTTTAATGATTATCAGCATTAAAAAATTGCGTAAATATTAAGTTGACGAGCTGGAAAAGGACGTAATTGCAAAGGCTGGTTTAACAAGAAGTAAACCTTGATATTAATATTTTTGGTTTTGAAGAAAGTAGTGATTGTAGATTTTAGCATTACATAAAGGAAATAAAATTTAACTTTATTCAGGTACTGAGCAAAATGCACAGGTTTAAATTAAACAATGTTTTCAGTCCTTGTTTTCCTTGGAGAGACAAATTACGGAGACGTGTGTAAATACTAGCCTATTAGTTGACAAATAACTTCACGCCGGCACATGTACAACACACAACAGTAATCAACTTTTTTGTACCAGCATACAGCCGATTTGTACAGCTTTCTGCAGTAACAACTAGCGAAACTTTGTCATATTTGTAAATTTTTTCGTCTCTTCCGAGTTTCTTATACCTGACTGCAAAGAAGACACAAAACAAATTGTTACTGTGAGAAATGCAAGCATAAATCTAATTTAGTATTCTGCATTTAGAATAGAATAGACAAAGCAAAAGAGGATTTTTTATTTATAAACTTGCTCACAACGAAAATCTGTCTAGTTCTAAATGTGGATACACAAACAAGTAATAAGTATCTTACACAAGAAACCTGTTTCATCATAATAATCATCATCATCATCACTTTTTACATACTTCTTTTGTGCTGCTTACTACTACTACAACTACTTCTGCAAGAAATATTCAACTTCGTCCCTCTCTTGATGACAAAAAAGGGAACTGATGAAAGTGGAGCCTTAGCACCAGCCAAGTGACAAACTCACTTATTCATGAAAAATGTTTGTTGAGAAAACAACAAGAAAAGAGAAAATTTGCGAAGTGAATAAAGAGCTTCTTCTTTGCTTAGAAAAGTTTGTTTTTTTCGTAGAGTACCATCAGAGAATACTAAAATCACTCGTTTCCTTCCGTTATGTTACATTGTGAGACTACTAAAGGAACACCTAGACAGTTTATTTCTGATTTGTGTACATTGAAAAATACAGTTTCTTAATAATATGAAAAAATACTGGGATGTCCATTTCAAGGCTTGCAACAAATTGAAAGGTTCTAAAGTATGAATTTGGTTCAACAATTTTTTTGCTGTACTTGGCAAATGTGCTGAATTTTCTTTAGTCGAAGGTAAAGTCAAAAATACTTTAGTAGACGATGGGGAAATAGAAAAAACTCTCTGACCTGGTAGCTCTGTTTTTTACACTTCCATCCAGCCCCAACGTCCTCTAGTGATATACATAGATTGTCGCCTCCGTCCTGGAAAAGCAAACTTCTAGGTTTGTCGAGCATTCTTCCACCCATGCTCTTCTCTTGGGAAATGACTCTCTACACAAAGTAAACACAAAAAAATAAATGAGCAACCAATGTTCACTGCTTTGCATAAGAATATTTTTGGAGAGTGAAATGTTATAAACTTCAAAGTTTCATTAAAAACCTTGTGAATTCAGTGAATTATTATGTTTCTGATTTCAACGTAGCAATTATTAATATTTATTTAAATAATAAAATAGTAGCAATAAACTGCGTACCTCCAATGCTGAAGTGGTGTCGTCTAAAACATAGACTCGGATGGTATATTCTGTGGCAGAGTTGGGATTGACTTGGGCTGGGGCGAAAGCAGCAAGTCGTAACGTTTTCACTGCTTTCTTTCCTGTTTGAGACTCTCCCACTAAGGCAAACTTTTCTAGACGATCCGTCACTAAAAATACTTGATTTGTGTCCAATTGTAGGAACACGGGGGTGTGTATAGTTTCTTCTCCAATTGTAACTAGTTTCTAAATAGCAAAATAAAATGAGAAACTTGATGCAGTCCTTGGTTGTGGGATTACTTTTTTGTAGATACATAAAATTCATATCGTCCTTTTTACAAAATGTCTTCTTTTCTTACCTTCCAACATCTGTAATTATTATCTGAAGATGCTGAACTCGAACTGGATAATGTTTCCTGCTCATAATGATACAGTGAAATTGCCCAGCCTCCATATTTTAATGCTGCGCAATGCTGAAAACTTAGAATGGCTGGTTTCTTCAAAGATATATTACGAGGCCCACATGATAGAACTGGACTTAAGAGTGTCTGTCCATCTGTAACAATCATTAAACAGTCTGGTTGGTAAAATGGCTCCAATAATAAGTCTTCTATAATATTAGAATTTTCAGCTAGACATTTTGTCTTGTTCAAATTTTGTATTATTAGTGCTAAAATAGACTTTTATATTTTAGTTTAACGTATAAACATAGGAATCCAAGTGTGATTTTTCTCATGTGATGACATACGTACGTACGTAGTTATATTAGATTGGAAACTCAACTATACTACTGCAACTCATTACGAACGTATCAGTGAACAAAGTTACTCTGAAAGGGACATTAATTTCCCAAAAGGACATGCATATTTTATAGCTGGATCTAAAACATCATCGTAAAACATGAGATTTCCTTTACCTCTCAGTTGCGGTCGATCCTTATCTTCAGTAAGGAGAGCACAAAATAACTCTTCCGTCTTGTTTAATGATCCCTCGGGAATCGTGAGTGTTATCGCAGTGTCCTTCAAAGTAATCCGACATCCTGAGGAATTTGCATGTGCCCAGGCTACACATTCTGGGTCGACTCCTTCCAGAAGCAGGCTGGCTGACGTTATCGAGTCGCGAAATAAATTGGTACCAACGTTGCTCCCACCGCCATTACCACCGTTGAGGCTAACCCCACCCATTCTCTCAGGAGAGTCATCGTATAGCAGCGAGTTAGGTCGTGATGGTCCAGCTAATAATAATCCAGTCAGAAGGACACAATTTTACACACTCTAATACTGTATGATTAAGGTCACCATTAATGCCACTAGTACAACTCGTTGCCGTAACCCGTTCTCTGCTCTCCTTCACATGCCCATTGCAAATTTTGCTCACACACGTCGACATTATTACAGCGCACATCACACGACACTATTGCGGACGCGAACACTCAAAAGACAGGTCAAAGAAAAACAACACGCTCGCTTTTGTCAGGATTAGTAGTAGTGCTTCCGTTTTCTTTTCATGTAACTTTTAATGCATAATACATTATTATGTTGCGAATTCATGAATTTTTTAACAGCGCGGACAAATAACACTCATTGTTTTCCACTAACTAACTAACATACTTTCTTCAATTTTTTTTACAAAAAACTCGGTACTATCTCATATATATACAATCACAACGAAACACGCTGAGAAACCGTAACGTTATCCTTTTTTCTTCCTCTCTTATCATTACTTATGCAAAGCACAATAACCACAAAGACGCGGACAACACAGACAACAAGACAAAGAAACCTGCCACAAACTACACATATTCTCCTTTTTCCTTCCTGACTTTTCAGAGATAAAATTGCAAGTGAAATTAGTACTCCTCACTTCACAGAAGAGCAAAACAATTCCTCCCTTGTTTCGGTGGGGCTCTCTAATTTTAAAAGAAACTTTTGTCAGTCAGTGGACGTTGTTTTGTGTCCTTAATAATACATCAGCACTGCGACATTTTTGCTGGTGGATCTATCAAGCACTGATCACGATAAGAGTGAACAGTGGAAGAAAAGCAATAAGCAAGGCATGCACAAGGAGGAACTCGGAGTACAACAGTTAAGTATTTAACTATAAGTGCTACTTGTAGTAGACTGTAACAACAGTCATGTAGCGTGTACTACTAATCGTAATGCAAAGAAACATCATATTTTCGTTGGTTTGGTCGGTGAAACACAAAGAGAAACCAATGAACTGCCAAGCAAAATACCATTGCTTTTACTACAAACTACTACTGCAACAACTACATTGTACATTGAAATCTAGTTCAATTTTCCGTGTCTTGATTCTTCCTCTTTTTTTCTTTTTCCCTGTTTAGTGAAAGTACCTTGTAGTAAATGCCCAAACTCATGTATGTTACAGCAGCATTATATGTGTCCACCCTTAAAATGGGTAGAGAAAATGGGAAAAGAAAGCTTAACAGTGTGTTAGTTATAGGTGGTTTATATGAGAGTGTCGTAAAAATCTACAGCAGCAAAAGAAGCATAACAACCATTGATTGATCTTAATAATGCTCGTGCGAATCGGCAAACTTCCGATAAAAATAAAGAAAAGTACCGAAAATTTCACTAAGCTCTTTCTCCCTTGTACTCCTCCGGTCGAGAACAACACTGCATTGCATTAAAAGTTGCCTATATTCATTACACACGAACGTAAAGGTGAGTGCTTGCAAGTACTTTGCCTTATATATGCCTATTTGTACCTCATGTATGTATACATATGTACTTAAATAAATGAAATTATAGAGGTATTGAGAAAAGAGTTTCTTCTGTGAAAAAGGCGTAATAATACTGGTTCGTTTGTTATATGGTTTGCTGCAGATGTTACTCTTTTTTTCATTCGTGATTTTCTCCACAAAGTCAGCAGGACGACTGGTAGTGGTATGACCACCACTAGAGGAGAAAATGCATGCAAGAAGGAACGAACGCCACCATTATCTACTTTCCAATAAAAGTCAACATGATATGTAGTCTTGCAGGTTCTTCCATGCATAACAGTTACTTTTGCTCAGCAGAAAACCTTCTCAACCTACATATTTTTTGGTTCTTTACTTTTTTTAACTTGGTCAGAAGCAGACGACAATGAGCGCATTCATACTGACATAAACGTATCAAAGCACAAAATGTACAATGGCACGATGGTTCTTTTGCTGTTGTAAACCAGAAGAGAAAGGGTAAAAGGTACTTTTTAATAGCATATTATTATACTTTGGTTTATAGGTGGTGATACGATACTAATGGTGATAACTGTTGTACCAGCACTGCTGTAAAATAAATGTCTTTTTTCCCTATTCGTTAGTTTCTGCTTTACTGCTGCTGCAGAGCAGATATGTCAAGTGTGGCTGACAGGGGCAGCGGATCAAGTTGATATGTGATATGTATCCATCTATCTATCCACCTGAATTATTCCAAGAAAGTTTTTCTTGTTCTTGGAAAAAAGTCACCAGCCTGCAAAAAACCTGCCTTCTGATATACTTTTGTAGAAAGATGGACACACAACTCATTGTATAAGACTTACATATTTTGACTGTGTACTCCAAATGTATAGGTACTCTTATTATACGAGCGTCCTTCCACTCCTGATTCAATCAGTTCTGTGCAAATGGAGGGAAAATAAATCTGTTTTCTCGTTTCAGTGACACAAATTGTACGCTTCTGCTTCTGCTGCTACCTTATGTAATAAAATGTGTGTGCAAATAAGTGTGTAGTGTGCGCATAGGTATATACATATGTACTCAGTCTTGGTATATGTAGCTTACTAACAAGAAAACATGCACATTGTCATCATTGTCATGGTCTACCTCTCCTCAATATAAAATGAATGAACGCCTCCGTCCAAGCGTACGTTATGAACTTAGCATGCTTTGATGTTTCAATGCTCTGACATGTGTTGTTCCGCTTCATTTCATTTTGCTCGTCTTATCCAGCATGCTGCTTTCACTCAATTCTTGTTAATCTCTGACCAGCCTGAAAAACTCCCTCAATCAATAAGGAATACATCATGTGCCTATCTTGCTTTAAGAAACTACAAGTTAATTCTTCATGCATGTCTATCAAGAGGAAAAATGTCATGAATATTTATTAAACGTGCATACTATATGGACGCAATTTTAGAGCAAAGGAAAAAGACAAGTCTAGCAAAATGCAAAAGGAGAGCCACTACTACTATTGTCAAAAAAACTATTTGCTGAAATGCCATTTGAGCAAGCTCATTCATTCTCTTCCTATTCCTCCTTTCTCTCCTGACGAGTTATGTTGAGAATTTAGATTGGTAAAAATGGACTATGGACTTGCTTGGCAGGGACAAGCATTGCAATCTCATTTTTCAATCTTGCTCGTTATTTTCTCCCAGTTATTAAATTTCCAACACATGCTTAAAATTAACGAACTGAGCGCAAACTCAGCATACTTAAATGCCATTTGAGCAAGCTCATTCATTCTCTTCCTATTCCTCCTTTCTCTCCTGAGGAGTTATGTTGAGAATTTAGATTGGTAAAAATGGACTATGGACTTGCTTGGCAGGGACAAGCATTGCAATCTCATTTTTCAATCTTGCTCGTTATTTTCTCCCGGTTATTAAATTTCCAACACATGCTTAAAATTAACGAACTGAGCGCAAACTCAGCATACTGTACCACTATGACCGACGGTGGTGGCATAATAATAGAATCTACTTTGTGATAAAATATTTAGTAACTTTATAAAAGGAAAAGAAAATCTAGAGAGGAATATTAAAATCTAGAGAGGAATATATTGTGTTGTTCTCAATGACAGGCACCGCTTTTTCGCTTATTGCTCCGCTGTAGGATTTCTCACAGACCTCTCTGCTTGTTTGCTGCTACTGCTGGCCTGCACTTTTCTTCTTCTTTCTAAATCGCATGCCTTATACTTTTCACAACTCAACTCATGAATTCATTCCAGCATGGCAAATGTAATCTTATGTCAAGTCCCAAGAGTTATGTATCTCTTTTATCCAATTCCATTTTAATACTATCTTGTTTTTCTTCCTGGGTGGAATGAAATAGAGAATATATGTGTGTGAACAAAAAGTATACAATGTAAGGGACACGGGCAATGGAATTTCAGTAGAACGCAGAGAACGAAATTGTGCAAAGGAATCAAGACGACTGCCATTATAGATACACAACTTACATGAGCTGAAGGAGCTGGACACACTGTCTGAGGACACGGACCGAGGGAATCTGTCTACAGAAGTGGTCATGCTGTTTCCTTTCTCACCATTCTTCCTGATAGAGCTGTCTGCTTCCGATGGACTTGCCATGGACAAGACTATCGCAGTGTTGTTGTTAGAGGCGGAAATCGGGACTATTACCGAAGGGGTAAGAGGATTCAACGGCAGTGATGCTGTAGCGGCATTACTCGATGAACCAGTTGGCTGCAAATGGAGATGCGGCACATCATAATGATGCTCACTATGATCTGGAAAGAGAAAATTACACAGAGTGTGAGTAAAGTAAAACGCTTATTCATCATCATAAGAAACACCTTGTGTCTTCAACTCTGAAAAATAAACATCATCATCACGACGATCATCATGCAGCCAACGCAAAAGTAACGGTATATTATTTTTTGTGTGTAAACTTGGGTTTCGTTGCTGCTGCTGCTGCACTTCACTCATAGAATAATATTATCTCTCTCAGAGAGACAATAAAAAGGCAGCAAACTTATGCTTGAGTGCAATCCAAGTAGCATCATTATCATCAATGTCATGAGCAGCAAGGGGACATTTATTTTAATATCAGGAAAAGCAATCTGAAATTTTCTTTTATATATTCCTACAGAATGGCCATAATATTATTATAAACTCGTGTGTGAACAAGAGCGAAAATATGAAAGAAGAAAACTATCAAACTGCATACAGAGAATCGACACAGTCAACTTTGTCATGCCACGATTTCAACTAATAAAGTGTGTAATATGAAAGGCATAATAATAGCAAGATTGGAAAATTTTGGAAATTCCAACTCGTTCAGTTATTACCAAAGGCTTGAACATAAGAACATAACATGATAGTATATCCATAATGAAATGGATTCATCGGCTTCATCATAATATAGCCGGCAGATGTAAGCATTTATTTTTTGTCGTTTTCCTTGCATGTTCAAGATGATGTGGGGTTGGCGTTATATATATATATACATGTAGGTATATGTAAACATGTATGTATGTATGTGTATAGTTTAAAGTTTTGGCTGTATAGTTCGTCCTGAACAACTATCATCCTGTGGATGGGAGGAAGAGGTAAAATCGAGGAATTAATTCTAAAGTGAGGCAAGCAATTTGTGGAACTCTGCAGGAGATTTTTAGCAAAAGAATGAGTTTGAATTTTGAGACAAGAGAGGAGTAAAGGGAAACCTGCTTCTCTCAAGTCATTAGAAGTCGTTTTCATTTCTATTGGGAACTTCTTGTAGTAATAACGCTTCTTATGATACTTCGGTTGGTATTGTGGCTGTCTTGAAACGGAGGAAACGGCCAAGAATATACTTTGTAGGTACATTATTTTCTTCTCTCTCGTTCCTTGTTAAAAACTGCAATGCATCTCTGAGTGAGGAGAATTAAGACGATGCGGCTCGTTGCCAACTAGGTTTCACTTTGAAAGGGAAAGATGTAAAACTTTTAGTCATTTTGGAAGGTGAATCAAGAAAATAGCGGTGGTGGTAGTCTGCATGAAACTCATCGCAATCAGCACTATCACCAGACGTCTGTATAGGATCTGTTTAGGTATGTATGTCCTTATATTCTGCGCCCACTACTTTGTTCTACATTTTCATATAAAAGCCCTATACCTAATATGAAGATATGTGAATACATGTTTGTAAAGTATGGGTATATTGTATAAGTACAGGCAGCAGCACATTAAAAAAGTTTTGTAATGTTCACGATGAGATTCTTGTGTACGTAACAATGGCTTTTTATTCACCAGGGAGGAGGCAAAACAGCGTGGAGCATGAAGAATCATTCAATCTCCAATTCATTGCTTTCATGTTCTTGTATATACACGCTTGTTGTTGTTGTAGTGTGTTTGCGTTGTTGACTCTTAAGTTGCTCTCCTTTTGTTTTGTTTGTTGTTTTTGTTTGCTTATGTGCTTTCTTTCTTTCTTCTCTGTTGTTTAATGAAAGGGAACAAAAAAATGCAGTTCGTAGCTCCACTGGAATCAATTCTATGTACAAGCAAGCAGATAGACGTCATAGCTTTTCCTGTTGTCATTTACAAGTACACATAGTTCTACATCAAAATGAACAACAACGCTATAAAACAGACAGATAAATAATGAAATACCGTCACTTTGCGTGGTGGTTGGCATGATGAAACGAGGAAAAAAAGACAATGAGAGAACATTCATGTGTATAAAGTAGCTTATAAGTGCATTATTGGGATACATACCTGGAGTTAATGGAACATTGTCTTTATTGTTTGACACTGAAGAACCCGGATAAGTGTACTCGGGAAATAGTAATCCAACCCCACTGTTGGTCGACCCAGCAGATGTGTTGGCTGTCAAATCCGGTTGCATTCCCAACTTTTTCGTCGGATCGGGGAAATATCCAGGTGGGTAGTCTGTCCAAATCAAGTTATTGAGAGTGAAGGGAAAAAAGAGGGAAATTCCATCCACCGGTAAAATGGCATTGCACGCGATCCGGGGAAACCAGTCAAAAGTTGGGTAACGTGGGACGTCGACGACGAGGACGATGATAAGGCAGTAGATAAATGTGCATACATACGGATGGATTTGGTGGCGGCAGGGATAAGTAAACAAGACACATTTCGGTGCGGTGGAGAAACATGGTAGAAAACAAGAGAGAAAAAAAAGAATAAAATCACATCATCAGATTTACCGAATTACAACAAAAACACAAGAGTAGTAAGTAGTGTGGCACGTCAACTCGAAAAGAATAGGGGAAAAGAGAACACCTACAAATCATACCTTTTTTGAGTCCTCGGCACAGCAACTAACGTAAAAGGATTGATGATGATGATGCACACGTGTAGTGTATATTTCATACGATGATAACCCATGTCGCCTACGCCATTACAATCGGGAAATATTTCATACTTTTAGCCTCTCCTAGTCGTGTGATTTTTTTTTTATTTCCTGTACCAGCATTCACAAAGGGAATATACCAAGGTACAATGCATGTGATATTTAATGTTTCAACGCAAGAAGAAGAAAAAAATCATTTTTTGCTAGAGAAAAACAGGGCGAGTGTCGCTTTCACCTTGAAAAATAACACATTCCTTTTTTCGACACATGAAACTATTACCGTCATTCTGTCACTCATCGTCAACAAGAGAAACAGGGTTGTTTATCATATCATACGACGACTCACAATGCGTTAACTTTGTTAAAGCAAACTAGTTGGTGGTATAACAAGACTTATGGATATATACGTACATTTCCATGCTACATTTGAACAAAGTGTACATATTTATTTAATGGATGTTAGAAATGTATGGTATTGGCTCAATATGCAACAGTCCATATTGCATTTTCTTTATAAGCTTATGTATGCAGATATGTACGCAGATTTGTATGCTCTGAACATTTTGGAATCCTACAGAGTAAAGGAGAGAAAAAAGTCTTGCAATCGCCAACAACTTGAGATTGTTGCGATCCTTACGCAAACATTACATTACTTCAACTCAGTTCTTTTACTTGCTTCCTGGTTTGCTTGCCTGCTGTCTTCTTTTAGTTTACACGCCATTCATTTATCCACTTACAAACAAAAGAGTTGATGCTCTTGGATGAATGAAGAGAAAAAGAAAAGTATTTCCTAGAAGAAGAAAAAAACCAACTACTGTACTACTACAAGAACAACTCGACTACTTTTGCTGTCGCACGAAACACAAAAGCCTGTCAATTTTTATGCAATTCTGAATTGTCATGCATTCGCTTCGTCTTTTATTTTCTCTTTGAGCAATCTATACTGTCAACTTGATTCGTTCTCGGTGACAATGTGATTTCACAGATGCCATGCATTATGTATAACGCAGTAGAATAAAATGCAAGGAAGCAGTATAAACATTTCTACCCACAAAAAACGTACACTTTGTCCTTTCTTATTACTCTTTGTTCGTTCATTCTGTTTATTATTAAGCGTTGTTCGTTAGTGTTCTTGTGTGTGTTCCTGGCCCTATTGTCACTCCATTAAAAAAGATCTTACGCTGCGTTGAATTTCTCTTCATCCAGGAAGGAAGAATAATAATTTATGGATTTCACATGTACATTCCACTGCATGCCAATTCGTTATGGAATAATAATGTAATATGCATGTTGGTGTGGGAAGCTGCTCCTACATTACATTGCAATAGTAATAAAAATAACGTCAGTGGTGGTGTAAGACCATGTAATCCAATTTCATTGAGTTTGATATCCTTTTCCATTCTCAGTTCTGCATCCACAAGCTAATCATCATCAACAACAGAGAAAAAAGTTGTATGCATATTCTCCAAGCTTGCACGCTCTGGATCGGCAAATGTACTTGTGTCGGTAATTTATAACTTTCAACTCCAGTCTTTTGTCTGACTGACGATGGAGCACTTATTCAATGAGCAAAAAAGATTGAAGATAGAGACATGCATGTATTGCGTATTACAATAAAGATACGCACATCAAGTACGTGCGCGTAGTGTGGAAGTCTGCTTAAAAAAGGAAGCATTATAAATGAGGACCTATAATAAATGGATGTGATCCAAAGTGTAGACTAATTCCTTTCAATTTTATTATTATTTCCGCAGCTCTTTTGAAACATGAGCAGCGCCCGACACTCTATACGTAACTGCGGCAGCGGTGGCGGCGAAACTACTTTTACATTCAATTTTATTATTCCTTTTTTTCTTCTCCAATTAAACTTTAGTCTGGAACTGAAGGCACAAGTACACATCATCATGAGTAGTATCAGAGTCATTATGCATTGCAAGCAAAAAAAGTTTGAATGTTCGCTTGCCGCATGCTAATTGACAAAGAGTTTGAATGTAGATGATGACGCTGTTTTTTGTCCGTATCTTCCTTTTTATCCAAGCGTGGATAAATAGCAATATAAAAGGAGCAGAACGGAAGAAACCATATGAATGCTAAATAAATGACAGCAATGTTTTTGCATTCTCTGTTGTAGTTTCGACGAATTCTTAAAATGTACGCACTCAATCTTGTTTTATGGTTGTCTCATTTATTTCGAAAACAAACAACACATTGCTGACGACAAACAAAAGCAGATGTACGCATTATTTCACTGTCCTCTTTGTTTCTCGAGGAAAATTGAAAGGTGTCTGTCTCATTTCGAAATTCAATTTTAATGTAAATTTTATGAAAACTATGTGTATTAACCACGACTATTACATAAATTACCCACTAAGAAAATTGTACACGTAGGTTACGATTGCTCCGTATTATTCAAATGAAAAAAGTGGAAACTATAACGAGCTTGATGCAAGCTCAGTTTCTAATAAATATAATGTAAAGTGAAAGTACGTAAATAAACTTGTGATCAGACTTTTGGTTCATTTCATTGTTCCAACTTCATTGGATTTTATCCATCCCGACCTTGCACAATCAGCGACTTGATCTTACAAGCTGTGTTTGTAAATGTAAATGCACATTAAGTTTCAAAGAAAGCATCAACGCAGCAGAATTATTGTAACTGCAATTTTAATCTTGATAAAAATAAAATCTACAATCTGTGAAAATTGTACACGTAGGTTACGATTGCTCCGTATTATTCAAATGAAAAAAGTGGAAACTATAACGAGCTTGATGCAAGCGCAAGCTCA
This sequence comes from Homidia socia, assembly GCA_036850745.1. Classification (NCBI taxonomy): domain Eukaryota; kingdom Metazoa; phylum Arthropoda; class Collembola; order Entomobryomorpha; family Entomobryidae; genus Homidia; species Homidia socia. Next base: position 5,703 of record JAANSP010000509.1, on the reverse strand, counting down.
GTTTCTAATAAATATAATGTAAAGTGAAAGTACGTAAATAAACTTGTGATCAGATTGTTGGCTCAGTTCATTGTTCCGACTTCATTGGATTTTATCCATCTCGACCTTGCACAATCAGCGACTCAATCTTACAAGCTGTGTTTGTAAATGTAAATGCACATTAAGTTTCAAAGAAAGCATCAACGCAGCAGAATTATTGTAACTGCAATTTTAGTCTTGATAAAAATAAAATCTACAATCTGCTACTTGATACCTTTTAAGACATTCCACCACAAACAAAAAAAAGATTTCTTTTTTCCAGCCAATAGTAATAATAATAGTGAATGTACATTTATTAGGGAAGTAAAAAGATTTATACGTTTTGATGGCTTCTTTTCTCCTATTTTGTTTTATCATCACAAATTGCCTTTTACGTTATTTGTTTTCTGCATCAACGCAGCAGAATTATTGTAACTGCAATTTTAATCTTGATAAAAATAAAATCTACAATCTGCTACTTGATACCTTTGAAGACATTCCACCACAAACAAAAAAACAAGATTTCTTTTTTCCAGCCAACAGTAATAATAATGGCGAATGTACATATATTAGGGAAGTAAAAAGATTTATACGTTTTGATGGCTTCTTTTCTCCTATTTTGTTTTATCATCACAAATTGCCTTTTACGTTATTTGTTTTCCTATGAGCATTTTCCTTTCTACTTGCTCATCCTCCATCTTTTTCAACTTTCTCAACTTCCATTATTTCGCTTTATGTATTGTCCAAAAGTACACAGTGAGAAGCTTACTACCAAAAGTTGGAGAAAAAATCCCCCAGCCAAACCAAAGATGAAGAATAAGACAAGAAAGAAATTGTAGAAATGGCTTAGCTTTACAATACAACTTAAGTAAGATTTCTATTTGTACAAGTTATATCTATATTATTTTTCATCTTTGTGTGCTATTTTGGTTTCTTTCTCTCTTTTTTCATGTACGTAAGCAATTTTTTGTGCTGCCGCCACCACTTACTCTTTTTGTTCGTGGTGGCTGACGGGGGAAACAAGCAGACGTACAAATGAAAAAGTTACATATCAATGTGCCATAATAATAATGGTTGTAGCATCTCAAGTCGCAAAGTTTCCCTTTTATTTCACTTTTCAGCCCATTTTTCTACGTATCCTTATCTGTCGACAGGTCTAAAGCTACTACTAACGCTGTAAATGCTGCGTTATTCTTCTCCAGTTTCAAAGCCCACGAATTTAGGCAGCCAACCGACACACTCCACAAGGATTTGTTCTCTAAGGGCTTGGCTTTAGAAGGCTTGTCCAAGTGAGCCACCAAAAATAACGTACAAAAACCAAAAAGTAAAAGTGCCGAGAATATCTTAGGTAAAAATGTTGCACAAAGTGCATCCAACCAGATCGCATTTCTTCACATACCTACATACAAACATGGGATATTATCTAATAAAATATTTTATATTTCTAGCAAGTCTAAAGGCAAAACCCTCCTCACTTACTCACGCAGCTGTAATCAAAGTTTAAAAGAAATGAAAAAAAGAAAATCTTTATTTTTGAGGAAAAAAACTTTTGGATGCTTTCTCATTTAGAATTGTTGTTGTGCAATGCTATCTTCCATCTTGTCTACTTATGATATTATCTTGAACCAGAGCTGAAAGTTGTAACACCTTAATATCATCATTCCCTCATGTTTTTTCTCCCTTTGTCTTGTTGCACACAAATATAAACAGCTATACAATATTAGTTAAATAACGTTATAAGTATATTAGTAGTTGTCTGTGATCCTTACAACTTTGCAGAAAGAAATCCTATCCGGAAAAAGGATTACATCGTGTCGACTGTCAGAAACAATAAAAGCTGCCGGTAAGCACCAAAAATCTCAACTTAAGCAAGTTAGCATGTCGTCGCACTTACTCCCATGCAGCACTATTTTCAGATCAACACAACACTATTCCAATCTGCACAACAAGAAAAGTATAAACCTGGAGCAACGAAAAAACACGTAAGAATGTGTGTACGCACGTTATCATATCAGCGCCACTTTCTTTACTTAAAATCTGATCTCTCGGCGGACCCGGAGAAAAAAGAAGACGGCAAAAATAATATCCCCTAATGAAATCAGTCTTCTTCTTCTTCCTTGACTCCTCTTCTACCTCTTAACAGTATTAGCTGAGAGCAAAAAAGAGAGAAGCTCTCTGGAAGCAAGAAAAGAGAGCGAGAGAGAGTTGTTGTTAGTTGGATAATGCCATTTACAACAAGTAAGTAGTGTTGTAGTTCTCAAGTCTCCTCAAACATCTAATCTCATTGTTATATTGCTACCAATTATAGTCAAGAACAAACGAGCAAGTCCAGAGCCAGCAGCACATGTTCCCACTAAAATACTACTATGTACATTTATTATTATTATTATTATTACGTGAAAAAATTCCCAGACTTGTGTCGGGTTAAGCTTTCTGCAACTGTTATCGTGGTTCTCATCTTGGTAGTGATCATTAAGGCTATATTATTATTACTTCTAAAATTACTGCATGTTGAGTTTACTCAGTTGCAATAACTTTTGTGTTTAGTTGTTGTATACATTTGCTTATGGTATGGCATTCGGGACAAAAAACAGAAAAAGGGAGGAAAGAAACACAAGCAAACAACAAGAAAACAGCAACCATTTTTATTTTATTTAGCATGCTCAGCCATTATAAAGTCACCGTTTTTAGGACCTTACTAATTCCTTTAAATTACTCTACCGCTTTGCACTTTTGCCATTCTCATTAAAATGGAATGATTTTTTAGACATATGTTCAGCCATATTTCTTTCTCCTTTTTCTCGCAAGAATGCGCGTGCTAGTGTGGTGGCATTATGAAATAATAAATATAAATGGCTGTTGCACGACTGTAACAATTATCCGTGAAAGAAGAAAGATTTTTATCAATAAATCCCCAAAGGAATGGTCTAACACCACACTTACGGCAAGTTGAAAAAGGACTACGAGCGGTATATTTAAATACATTCATAGTGGCATATGGCATTATAGGGCCATCATCATGAGCAATTTACATCTGCAAAGGCATGAATTTTAGGGCGGATATGCTAAAATTGATACGGTGATTAGTGGCACTGGCAAGTAGCATGTGATATGAGATTAGCGTTGGCTGGAATGGAATGCTAATTTTAATCTACCACGAAAATCAACACAGCTGAACTGAAAAGTGAAAATCAAATCAAAACTGTTTATACATGCTTGGATGGAGAATTCCTCGGTAGTATAAAGTACTTATGTATATGTAAATGTATGTATACAAATGTGAGTTTACAATACTTCACACAACAGAGGTATTATCGTTTTCCATTGAGTTGCAAAGGAGTAGTGGATAAAGTCACTGGAACACGTATATATATGGCTCACTTGATTTCATTCCACAATTCCACACGACATTATTGTTGATGGTGGTGGTGATGATGATGCGTGTTGTTGATTACACCGCTTTAGCCTTTTCTATTTATCCCGTTTCGTGCTTAATGAGGCTTCAACGGATTGCGTGCTAATGTCATACGTTGAGGAGCTTGTGTGTGCGGATAAGCACTACACTAATACTTTATCTTGATTTGGGAAAACGAGAGACGGATATAAATGGAAGCTGTCTCACTTTTACCGTTTTGTTTCAATAATAATAATATTATTATTATTGGTATTTTGCCTTTGGGAGTTTAAGGCTAGAGCATCCTTTCACCAGAACTATACATCCATAATAACCTAAAGTTCAAGTAAACAGCCTATATTGTACAGCGTTTATAAAAGTCATATATAAATAGTTTACTGACATTGCTTGCCATTTATCTCAAACACTGCTACCTTTGTAAAAAAAAAGGTATTCACCCTATTTGTTTTAATAAATGAATTGCGCACAAAACGGAAATCACTTTTCTTGTGTATATTATGACAAAATGGATCATTTCATTTTCAAACACAATTTGGCAATATACAAAATGGTACAGCACAGTTTTGAATTGCATTCATTTCATTTTTCACGTCATGACTTGCAAAGTTTTGCTGTGTATTTTACCTACTGAAGCAATAAATTATTTTGGGGAGTCGTCATGTTCAGTTTTTATTTCCACTTTTTTTTCTTCATGATGGGCTTGCACTTGTAAATTTAACAGCATAATATATGACCTTCTATTAAAATACGTATGTACATGCTGACTTGAATTTAGTGGAGCTGTCACTAAAGTACAGATATCTGCACTCAGTTTTTCAACTTGGTTTTCTGTGCATAAAATAATATGTTTAAATGTACTCCTCTGCTTTTACAGTTGTTTTAGTTGCTTACAAATTGTATGACATATTATTTCGGGGCTGAAACAGCAAAGATGTATTTTAAGCATCGAGAGATCCCTGTTGTTATTTCCAAGTTATTAAAAACATCAATTTGTACAACCACCATCACTATTTGCACTGCAACGAACAAGCAAAGCAAACTACAAAGCATAATATTGCGTTCTGCGTTTAATTTCAGCTTTGCGTTTGAATATTATAGTTGCATCGAAATGGGAGAAGCAGACAAGACAAATGAGAGCTTGAAAGTTGGTATAAGAAGCCAAAAAGTAAAGTGGGAAATGCGTAAAATGAAATGTGTTCCACCAGAGAAACTTGGTATACCATTCAGTTTACGCACAAGCTTCTATAATAATAACAATATAGAGTCCCACTGATGTGTAAGTAATGAAGATAATGTTATGGTATGCTGATGTTATGGAGTAGAGAAACTTGGAGACGAATGAAGCCAGCAAAATTTCTATATGACTGGCATTATATTACGACGTGGTGGCAAATAAGTGTTGTGGTATTTATATATTTAGAGAGCACAGTAATCCGTCAGTGTTCCAGCCAGATGCATCTAATTGTAGATAAAGTCATTAACTCATTCAAGCGAAATTTTCTGTACACAATAAATTATAAGTTTTGTCGTTTCACTGGTTAGCATGAGGAAAAGGATAATGATAATATGATGTTTTGTATATGCTCTCTATTATTTTGAGAAATTAATTCACGCAAGAAGTCTAGTCAATAATACTGTTATTATACGTAAATATCTAACTATATGTTTATTTATGATTAGAAAATTACATCAAGGTACATGTTTACGAGCCTAATAAATATGTGTTGTTGTTTTACAAATATTCACAAGTAGCTGGTCCTCTGCACAGTTACGTTCCCACAACTCTTGTGACAACGTCGTCAACCAATTCACTACTTGCGACTTGGTACATTTGCTCAGAGAAATTGGTCAATTCATGGCAGTCATAAGAAAACAAAATTACCTCAGTAACGCCACTAATGCCTAACAGAAATGGACAGAAATGAGCAACGAAGCATTTAAAAGGATGACATCTGTCGTCTCCAAATATCCTCTGACCATCTTCTCAGCAACCTCTGTCTGCCATACATAATATATACGCAATAATAACAGCTCTGCTTGTTGTTGTTGTTGTGTTACTGATGTCACATCTAAAAACATTCTACCAAAATGCAACAACAAAAAAACTTATCCTTTCCCGAAAATGAATCTAGAAGCATTACTCGGAATTAGTAAAAGTTGTTGCTTTCTCTCTGCTCCTATTATTAGACATACAAGAGTTGATAATATGATGGCTATTATATGGAGTTGGCTATCAACAGAAGAGAAACTTTTCCTTTTTTTCTTTATCA
>JAANSP010000508.1:0-20836 GCA_036850745.1 Homidia socia | reverse complement strand
ATTGTGCTGTGTATAAAATAATTAATGGCTCTAGCAAGACAACGGGATAAACACATTGTATAATAATGTAAATGTGCAATCAATAAAACCACTTAAATAAAAGCTAAACGAGCATGTAAAACTGTTATGAATACGTTTAAAGGGGATCGGTGGATCGGTGTTATTTTTGCAATGGTTTCATAAGACAGCATATTTTGCAATCTTTAAATAAGAGTATTTTGACATGAAATACCTGCAAAACTTGCAGAACAATATGCCATACATTTTTCAAGTTTTCAACGTTTTCATGGCACTATACCTAATTAACAGTGTAATTTTTTTGTTAAATCACCTTACTTATATTTAATGCACTCAATGGTTACTTTTCTTTCACTTCAAGGCCATCTTTTTTCATATTTAATTTTTTGTCTGTGCTGAGCTGACACTATATGATTCTTCCACTTGAATCTCTCCTGCCTGATGCCATTCTTTTACTTTATGCTGCACTAATACCATAGTCTTACTATACGGCTTTCTCTCTTTGCTTGTTTGATAAATTATTTAGTTTTAAATAATTCCTTGTATGTATTAATTAAATAATATATACATGTTGTACTTTATTTTAGTTTTCTGGTGTCACCGCTGGAGCGGATTTATGTTGTACAAAATTTTCGAGGATGCATTACGGCTTAACGTTTATCGGCCATTTATGTTTTTGACTGCCGCGAATCGCGATCCAAAATTTCTTATGCAACCAGTTTTAACATTTTATATGAAAAAGCAAAATCGAATCAGAGCTCTTAACTGGTTGTACGTTGCAGCTATGGCAAACATACCAAGACAACCTCGATTTTTTTGTGGAAACGTAAAAGGTCTACGAAAATGAACTCTGAGAAAAATGAATCCTAGTAAAAAAATCAAGCTATTATTATTCTATCAGGTGTTTTCGTAATGATTACCACTTTTAAAGTTTTTATTTTTCTGAGCAACAGAAAGTGGGATTATCGATTTTTCCAGGCATGAAATTTTCTATTGTAAAGGAGCTGCAAAGCGATGCTAGCCTATAAAGTAATGGCTTAGTTTATTTTCTGTGAAATGCATTGAATCATCTCTTTGCAGTTGATGGGCAACATGAAACCGGTAACCTGGCTGCTGCAGGCTGCTTACGCCTACTACACTTTCTTTCTGGTTCTTCCTGTTAAATTCACAAAACTTGGCATATTTCTACAAAAATTTTCAAGTTCACTTATTCCTTTCTACGCTCACACCCGGTGGAAGTTTATCCTCTATTTAATTTCTAGACTGCCCCCAATTCTCAATTTCTTTACGACCGCAAATGCAATCAGAATTGCTTTACAGGATTACTACACCACCGGAAATTTTTCAGTGCTCAATCTGTTTGGCTTGGTTCTTTGGCAGCTTTGCATACCAGCTTTATTTGTGGCTGACTGGTTGTTTCTTTCGAAAGGTTTTACAAACTATTTTCTTCAGGTGATAAATATAGTGGAGAAAATTTGGGAGAAATGCAGGCGCTCTAATAAGAACAAGCGCAAGTTTCTCGAGTTGCAGCAGAGCTTGTCATGGAAAGTGAAGCGGTTTTTTATTCACACTTTTATTCTTGACCTAATGACCATTTCCAATTTTGTTTCGGAGTCCTGGAATAGCCCGGAGCAAGATCCCACGTTAATATTTCTATTTTTCCCGTGGACACATAGTGCAACTGGAAAGTTTATTTACTGGCTGGTGCAGAATGAAAATGCAATTTTGTCAATAATGAGTTGGGCAGCTCTGTTTTCCTTTCCTGGGATACTGGCTCTACATTTAGAATTTGCTGTCAAGTGCTTGGAGGTAGCGATTGAAGATGANAGGGTATCTACCGGTGGACATTATGAACGACTACAAACATTTGGAACTTGCAGTTAGAGAACTGAACAGAAACAGCTTTGCCACGTGCTTGCTACTTTACTATTTGGAAAGTGGGGTTGAGCAGACCTGCGAGGCGTTTTGTATATTCCAAATGATAAAGTCCGGGGCTGGATGGGATGAGTGGCAATATTTCTTTTTGGATATTTTGGTAGGTAAGAAAAAGAAAGCCGCTGGTGATTTACTTTCTTTGATTTAAAAAAAGTAACTCTTTTAAACTATTCCAGTATACAACAACCAAGGTTGTGCATGCGTTTCACGCACTTTCCCGAACGGACAGTGCTGCAGCCACATTTATTGAGAAACTTGGTGACAAAATGAGAATGGCCAACTTGTACAGGCCCGGTATGCAATTTTCTGAGAAGCTGAAAAATAGAATCAACTGTAAGGAAATGTTATGTCGTCAACCATGTCATTTGTACATTGGACCATGCGTCTGCACTCCGGATTTGCCACTGTCGGGAATGTCTGTTTACTTGAGTAACATTGTGAACGCTGCACTTTGGCCGTATATTCCTGACACGTAAAAAAGAATAAAAATTTAATGTAAGGTAAATAAAAAATAAACTTTAAACAATTACCATGATGACTGTCACAAAATAATTATTTTAGTCTGTTCAAAGCAAAAGCACCTTCAACAATTGATATTCTCATACAGTTACATAGCAGATGTTATTTCCAAGAAGGAGCGCAAAAAGGAGACTTTTTCCAGCTACAGAATCCAGTCCATAATTGCGTCGGTGGCTAAATTTTTTTGATCCTCTGTCTCTAAAGCAAGACGATAATGATTTTGCTCCTCAGCTACATGCAAGAAGCCAGCACAGATTGAGAGAAAGCAGAGCTGAAGCTCTTTTCAAAAGTACAATATCCAGTCACCTTTTTTGATTTTAGAAGGACTTGTAACAGTTTCGTTTCTTGGTTTTCTTCATAGGGAAAACTTGTTGCTTAAAAGTTATTAGCAGCAGCAGCTAGCAGACAACATGTCTGGTCGGTTCTTTGTATCTTTTAGGTAGCTAGTAGTTTTCTTTGGAGTTACTCTTTATTTATAACAACGCTTTTCTCTCACTGCCTGTTGCCTAAACATGCGTACAAAATGCTGTGGGAGAAAGCAGACTGAGTCATCTTCCAAATCATTAGATAGCGATTTTGCTTTTGGTTGTGTTCCCTTGATTTGCTTCAACCGTACATGAGCACAGTGGAGAGAGTTGATGGAAAGAGATTGTGAATGAGAAAAATGCTGCGCCTTGTAGTAAACGAAAGGATGATTTATTCCTCAGTACAATATCCAGACCAGAGCTGCCTGGTGGTTCAGTTCTAGATGCACTTTTTACAGGCGAAAACAACCAAATGTTGTCGTTAGGAGACAAGGTATGCCAAAGAAGCAAAATAATTAATCGAACAAAACCAAAGTGCATTTTACTCCTTTGGTATTCCAAATTGCACCAATCAAGAGATGAGATGAGTAAGAGAATGTGAATTGTGTGCAGGGCTTCAAAGTCAACTTAAACGCCAGTCTCCTCCACATCAGACAGCAGATTATTGTTTGAATCGCTTGAGCTTTCCCTTTCTTGTTGAGCTCGTCTTGCACTGATTTCTGCATTGAGCAGGAGCAAGGGCTCAGTGAGAGTGGCTTTTCTGCTGCATATAATGAGCATCACCATGGCAAAGAAGAAGACCATAGATACCAGTATGGGAATATAGGGTAACAAGTTGAGGATTGTTAGGTCTGAAATTAAAAAAGACACTGTCAATATCACACAAGTACTTTTATTTTTTAAATATTGTTTTTAAATGAACACGAAATAACTTTCAATTCAGTCGTAAAACCAATCACGAAGAAATTGTAAATTTTGCAAATTTAATTTCCACTGCGCCTACTAAATAGCTTTATAGCTTACCTCTCTGTTCAGTTGAGTCAAAGGAAGATGCCGGAAAAGTTTTGTTGAAATTGTCGACCTGCATTTCTCTTTGAAAAATTTCCGAATATTAGTATGCTCTCGTGATACCCATTAAGCTTTTTGTTCCGTAATATTTAATGACAGCTAGTATATTTTTTGAAAATAGTCTGGAAGATATAACTTCTGATTGGTATGGCAGAATGGCGACCTGAAGACTGCCTGAAAAATTTGAGCTACTATTCCTTTTAGCTTAGTTAGGCATGCCTGAGTAAACATGGTGAATCGACTTGTAAAAAGTAAAATAGAATGGAAAGGGCAGAAATTGGATCAACGAGTAGAATACGTTCAAATGTTGAAGTGCGTGGGCAAAAACTGTACCAGTTGTTTACTGTCTGGACAAAAAAAAATATTGAAAGCTAATATTTTTATACAACCCATACACTTATTTTAACTCTTGTTATGACAACTGCCACCACGAAATGACTAAAATAGGGATCATATATTGCTTAAATTAATACACAAAACATTTGTAGTACCCGAATGAGTGTTTTTTACAAATTATCTATATTTTACGAGCAGTTATTTATATGCATGCTCTAAATTTAAAATGTGGTTCTGTCTCCAGTATTTTTTTGAACCCTACATAGGAGATTGGTTTGCCAAGGGACATTATGTAGAATTAAGAAATAAATCATTTGGCCATTTCTTGAGCTGCTGGCGATATTTATTTTCTTCTTTGCCCACGAGAAAGTCAATACTAACTCATCGAGCCTTACCCTTGAATGTCATAAAAAGTGTGGGTGGGTAAGAACAACTTCACCAAGTTGTAAGTTTTAACAGGGAAATGGATTTAAAAGTAAATAAAGCTGTTCAGAACATATTGGATAAAATATATAGTGCATTATTTCTAGTTGTATTTCCATGAAAAAATAGAACATGAAAAAGCTCGTAATGTTAACTAAAGTTATCAAGTGCTCCACGTGATGCGTAAAATTTAGCTTGTTCTGGCCATATACGGAAACTTAAACGCTGATGTCTGTTGTAGTAAGTAGCCACCAGCAAAAGTGGTGTGCAACTTTTTCTTTTCATGCGCACAAAGGGTACTTGTTACCATGTCCAAAATCCAAGCAGTAGTTAGGCCATTGCTTCACATTTCTCTTTATACGCTTTCTCTTTACAGAACTGGCAGTCTGGAATTAAAAACTGCGTTTATAGTGGAGGCGTTTGCTAAAACAGGAAAAACATGATGCTTGCAGCATGCACGTACAGATAATAAAGTAAAAACAATTCAATTGTTTCATGACTTTTATACCTATTAAATTATTAAAATCATCTAAATGGAAATTCACAATACAAAATTTTGTAAATTAGTAATTTTTTATCTTATCAAAATCAAAATATACCAATGGAACAAAACTTGCTAATGTTTGTCATCTTTCAAGACAATGTGGTTCAAAATTTAGTATGACCGTAGGCCAACTGCTTGTTGTACAAGCTACTGAAAACAAAACTACAGCATTGCTTAACAAATTCCTAAATGCTGCTAGTTTCTGCGTTTTATACTGCAATCGCAGCAACGCCATTGTCAGTTGACGACGGAAGTCCTCCTCTTCGATAAATGTAACCGTTTCCAGAAGGAACCGGTCGTTCCACTCCGAAATCAAATAAAACGTAGTAAAAGTAACAGCTCAGAACCACCATGCACACGATGAAAATCATGGTTACCAGACTGGGGACAAACGTTTTGGTGATGGAGTCAAGCACTGCAAAGATAAATTTTAAAATGTTTTTAGCATTTCAAAACCATGTGCGAAAATTAATTTAATAAATTCAATCTGCGCAAAAAATTTCAAAGTATTTACATTCGTTGATGCTGTAAAAATAAGTTGGAATTTGAATATATCTTCAACTATTAATTAACTTACAAGAAACGATAAATATGTAGACGGAATAGAAGGATCCTATTTAGGAAATATATATGAAACTGGGTACAAAGTTTCCAAAAATAAAGCAGGTTTTCCGGTGTAAGCATTCATGTAGTTGGATGGATTCTGTACATAGGAAGTTGGAATAGCTCTGCTTTAAAATGCTACACGGGTGAAATGAGTTAATTCCAGCCCACCGTCTACTTTCTCTCCACGTGAAAGAGAAGCTGAGGAGATGGGAGGATTTTAATAATTTTTCGTATCCTGCTAGACTCTTTCGAAAAGGCTCAGTCTTGTTTATTTATTTCTTGGTTTGCTGGCAACAGTTATTGTGCTCAAATGGAAGCCCATTCAAGCGAGAATTCGGTCGACCACTTTAGTAAATTACGTACTTGGTTTAAATAGAGCTTATAAATTTCCTAGTTCCTTTCTACTGTAAATAAGCTTCCTATCTCTAAACTAAGCTGTTCTTCATGATACATTCTGTAGGAAAAACATGGACAAAAGATGGGAAAAGAGGAAAATAAGAGAGGCAGAGCAAGCAGCTTAACAGCTCATATATAAAAAGGAGCGATGATCGACTGCGAGAATCCCGTCAATAGTCGGAAGAGAAAGCAGCCAAAAAGGATGGCAGTGTAAAGTACAATATCCAAGTTGTAGTTACGGTGTCTGCTCAAATGTCTCCATACTGCGTGGGATTCAGTTTGCCAAAGATGCTTTGGTAGTTTGAACAAAAAATGTGCGGCGTACGCTAGAGTAACGTTCATATAGACAAAGTCAGTGTCTGTTGTGTGGTTTCGAGCGCTATGTAAGTATATCTATGAAAAATTATGTGGTGGGCAAAATGGATTTTTTAACTGAAATTGTTATGCGCAGACATGCTGAAGTCAAACCAACAAAAGTAAACTTACGCACTTTACTACTCACATATAACAAAACTTTACCATTATTTGTAGTTTTTTATTTATTTTTTCAGAAATCAATGAACATGTATTCATTCAAAAAGCAAAACAAAATGTATAGGTGTTCAATTTCATGAAAAAAAACAAAAATATTGTCGGAATGCAAGACTGTTTCTTTTTTCTTTAACTTTGTTACACTCAACCAAGTCTACATGTAAATGGGCCTTGGTAAATCTATAAAAATGCTGTAAATATTCATACCTCGGTTCCGGTGACCCACTGCTCGCCTTGTTGAACCAGGTAATCATTAGTTTGAAAACTGCTGCTGTTGCTGTAATCGAACTCCTCCATACTTTTTGGAAGCAAAACACGGAATATGGATCCACGCGTAATGTTGTTAAAAAGTTAGTTGGGAAAAGCCTGTAACGCTTCATAGCTTGATACTTTTTGTTTCTGATTCTGATGGCTGGTTTTTCAGCCCTTTATATGGTTGGGCACCTAAAACAATATTGGCCACATGTACAATATTCTTTCAAGATTTGACAATTTTTTCGACGTCATCTTATGCTAGGAAATTAATTTCATAATTGAATCAAGTACAAAATTTAATGACAATTTAGGATTGAGATCTTTTTCAGAAAAGTTTTTAAGCGGAATGTAAATATTTGAGATTTGTTGATTTAAAAACTTGATTGTTTTCTCAAGACATATACAAATAAAATATTTTTTTTCGCTTCTGCTTGCTGGAAAATAGTACTCGTCAAATAAATAATAGATACTGGAAAGTTGGTTGGATATTATTACTCATAGTTCTATTGTCAAATATTTGGTATTGAGACGTCAACAGTGACTAATTATTATAAGCATTAACAATTATTATCCCTTTCCAATGGACAAGTTCTAGAGGCTAAACGGGAAACAGCAAAGAGCAATACTATAAGGAACGGAAGCAATATATTTTTAAGGCAGTGGTCGTGAAACTCTATTCCTTGAAATAATGTACTACTCATGGAAGGACACGGTAGAAGGAACAGGGAAAGCAAGTTACATTGTTATTAGCTGGTGGCGTGTATACTGCAAATGTTTGTGCTTTCCCTTGGGGAAAAGCAAACGAGTGGGTGGGCAGTAAACTCTTGGAGGCTTTTCATTTTGTACAATATCCAGTTCATAATTTGCGTCGGTTGGAAGTTGCAGTTCTAGACTCTTCGTTTTCTTCTGGGGATGTGAAAACAACGAAACTAGTAAACCGCAAAATGCTTGTACTGCGCTGGAGTAAATTTGTCAAGAGAAAATGCAAAACCGTGATAAAACATAAATGAAGAAGAACAAATTGATTTAATTTCTAAGCCGTTTGCAGCAACTCAGTTCAAATTTCTGAAAATTTCAATAGTTCAAATTAAAAATTCTAAAAACGTCAAGTTGACGAATTTAAAGAAGAGGAGGATAGTAACTTTGTTTGTTTTTTGTTTGCTTAAAAATGCAAGGCAAGCATCAGCAGGTCAATTACATTTTTCTTTGATTTGCAACAATATTCTTCTTTTAAACAGGAGCATAGTGAAATCAATGTTTGGCAATTCGGTGAATCCAATCAGCTAGCTTTAAACTGTTCACAGAGGAGAAAGTATTTTTTCAAAACTATGTCCTTGATAAGATTAAAACACGTATTCTATCTGAATTTTTTTTTGAAAATTAGCAGATTAGCTACCCTAAAATGGAAATGCGTAAAGGAATGCCTGCTGCAGAGCATGTAAAACTTGCACCGATTTGTCTGCTTGACGTTACCAGTGCTTTCTGTGGAGAAAAGCAGTAAGTAAACAAACTTTAGAAAAAACAACAAAGTTATAGAAACCAGAACGATGGTTGGTTTGCTATGATGATATTGATGGGAAGCTCTGCAGCAGACCATTTGTGTGGTCCAGGAAAGGAAAGAAAGAGCAGATTTTTGTAAATTTTGATATCCGGCTAGAGGCTGCTTTTAGAAGCGGAGTTCCGTTCATGTTGATATTTCATGTATTTTCTTGTGCTTATTTACTATACTATCGAAATGATCCTTAGCAAGGACAATTTGTCGAGCTTGTACAAACTCAGTTTTCAGATGCGTGTATCAATATGTCATGGCCCATGGGTAAAATAAGTAATAAGATTTAACGAATTTAGGATTTTATAATGTTTTAATAATTTCAGAAATTCACAACCATGTAACCCATGTTATTATGTATTAATTTCATATTCTTTAAATTTAAGATTGTTACAACTTCATTACATGTAAATATTTAATACATACCTATGTGCACTATTTTTGCTCAGGCCATGGCCATTAATCTCCAATTTGAGGTAAACGGCGCTTGTAATAATCAGTAAATTAAAATACACTACGCGTTGGACTACCAAAAATTATTTTTTACATTGAACTTGAATTCAGGTAACTATTTTTCAATTATACATTGTGATTTGTCATAAATTTTTGTCTTATTAACTAAATGGATGAGGGGAACTTGATGTCATCATTCAACTTTGTAACTTTCACTTGTTCACTTTTACATTCATTTTAAATTTTTTGCATACATTTATACATATCACATACAGCTAAAAAGGTTAAATAAAGTGTATAACTATTAATTGTTACAAATGTTACATAATACGTGTGTTCACATTTTGTGCAAATAATCAATTTTAAAAATAAAAACATACGGGATATAAGTAAAAAAAAACTTTTTGAAGGCAAATTCATTCATTCAGGTCACAGATATATTTTCAGTTACACACGAGTTTCCATAGGCAGCTGCACCCCATAGAAAGGATTTTCTCTATCCTTATCCACCTGCTCATTGTTCCCTTCTGTGATTCTGTCCATTTGTAAAACGTCCAGTGGGCGAGATGTGGATGGTCGGTTATCTGTACACACTGTGGGAGTTTGTGGTTCTGTTTCCATTTCATGCTGAGAGTTAATCTGGTGTGCTTCCGTTGGTGTTGATACTGGATAAAACTGAATACCACTTTCATCGGTCACAATGACAATTGAACAGGCATAAAATGCAGCAGAAGAGCAGAAAAAGTATTGTTGCGGGAAAAGTAAAGATGACAATGGCAGCCAGAAGGGCTGGAAAAGCAAAATAGTATTCAGTGGTGACTATTACGTTAGCTCATTAAATTTTTTTGCGCAAATTTGAAAAAAGTCACGGTAATAACGACAAATTCATACCTGTTTCTATTCCTTGCATACTATCGGCCGGGGGAAGCAAAGGGGCTGACAAATTCCTTAAGGGATCGAAATTCATGATGGGACAAGCTGTAACGGTTGTAGATGAGGACACCCTCTGTAAAGCAAAAGAACATAGCACGCTTTCTAATCAAAAGTTTATCCAGAATATTTTTTTGTTTGTTTTCACTCTTTGTGAAGAGCTATCAAGTAAGGAAATATATTCGTTTATCGTTATTAATCTCAAAGTTTATTTTCAAAACAAGTATTGGCTGATAATCTATAATAACCACAAAAAGCAAGAAAAGAGAGAGAGAGAGCAATTTATTCGAGGATGTGTTTGATTTAAAAATAATTTCTCTTGCCATTTCTTCTCGAACAAAATATGCTACCTGCAAAGAACACAACATGGAATTAAGAGAATCAAGCTGTAAAGTTCATTAGGACGTTGATTTCCCCTTTTTAACGAGTTGTTTTATTTCTTAGGCAGGAATTTAAATTGAAAGAAAATTTAGTTTTAAACTCATTTCTGAAATTCCAACTTTTCTTTTTTATTTTCTGACAAATGCTACTTTTAAAACTATACCGTATGTATCCTAAATATACATACCTTTACTCTAGTCCAAAATTTTCCTGCTCTGATGTATTGATGTTGGAAATGTCACGCAAAGCCAAGAGTTGCTGCTGCTCACCACTGCCAACCTCTTGATCTTCACTTTCCCTGTTTGCTCTACGACAGAAACGCTCACTAAAGTAGGGGAAGCGGCGCTGAATATACTTTGCACAGTACCAGAAGCACAAGACAGCTAGTAAGAAGCTGACAAGGATGAACGTGTACAGCTGAATGTCTAGAAAAGGGAAGTAATGGGAAAAATAATGAGAATAATTCATTTTTAATCTGCGCTGGCACAAAAATAATTTTATTTCTCTACCTTTATTTGTCCGCTTTCTGCGATGAGCAGAGTAGAAAGGAGTTGGGGAGATTGAAGACAGACTCCAAGTGACTGACAAATTCATAACGGGGGAGGGGAACTACAAAGCAAAAATAAAATGTTGCGGAGGCGGATGGAAACTCAGCACTGGTACTCACTCCTGTCACTCTGATGAGCAGTTGGCAACTGATTTAAATGTGACTTTTACAAACTTCTATATACGCAGATCATTTCTGATTTTTTTCTAGAAAAGATAAGGTGACACGAATGCTGTAAAAGTAAATCTACTGGGTGGCCCGAGAGTACAATAGAGAGCACTAGATTAAGTAAAACATACTGAAATCACATTTGTGAGTATTGCTTTCATAATTGACTTACAACCGGCTGAAAATTAAAATGTTGGACATTTTGTCATTTAAAAGTCGAAGAGGGCTAGAAAAAAAGATTGGAGTTAGGTACATTAACTGGAGCTGTTATTTCAACCGATAAATTAAATTTATGAATCTGAAATTCGTCTGGAAAAAACTACTTTATTTTGCTAGCATGTAAATGCTTCGAACATCCGGTGAGAAGAGAGAAATGTAAAGTGTAGATAATTGTATTAAATCTGTAAAAGACTGTCTGACATGTACATGCTAAATGGACCTTGGTAAAAAATGGGTGTAAAGCTGGTTTATCTAGATGAGTCCTTTTTATGCTTTTTCGTAAATAAATGAACAAGTTCATTTTACTAAAGGCGTCATTTAAATTAAGTATTTCAAAATTTTGCTAACGAGAAAGGTTTATTTTTTTGGCTTATATCTAAGAACCACTATACTACCGCTACTGTATTTTTTAGTATTCAGTGTGTGTGCTACTATTTAATGTAAGATTATATTGAAATCTGAATGTATTCTTTGCTTTTCTCTACGTGAAAACTATCGGGAATAGTGCATGTAACCTAACGCCAAGTTGTTTTCCCCATTTAGTGTATTACTTAAACCCAAGACTCCTCGCAGAAACTTGGCACCTGCAAACGCCGCCCAACCCCAGTGTGACCAACTCGCTCTGGTTGATCCAAAAGAAAAACCTGCTGGAATCGAGGGGAGGAGGAAATGTTGCTCCTTTCATCAGATGCATGCTCACAGTAATCATCATCTCGTCTTCGGCGAAATATGTCGGGGTAAGTCGAGCCAGTTCCAAAGGGTAAAAACCATGTTGCGGAAGCAGCTGCACAATAGTAACATGATGTAGCAGGCAAGAAAACAAATGACGAGAAATGAAGGGATGCAGATGAAAATGATTAAGCCTGCAAAAAATGATAAAAAAATTGGTAAAAACCAGACAAATATGAAATTATTCTATATATATTGGTGTAGCCGTTGAAAAACCCAACTGTCCAAAATTTAACTGTTGCTACACGTGAAATAAATGGTTAATAAAAGATAAAAACTTTAAGATATTTTAATGCAAACCTGTGCTAATCCCATCCTCATTGGACGCATTGGGATGGTCAGACAGCAAGTCCTTTATATGTGGATACACCTCCATGGATAAAGTAGATTTGAGTGAAAGCTAAAAAATGTTGCTTGCACTTTGATGCACAATTAAAAAGTGTTTGCTGCTGATACTGAAATATCTATCTCTTTTTGAAACAATTGTATTGCAGTTATGGTTACACTAATTACAAAATGTTTTACGAATCGAATTTGATCAAAAAAAATAATTAACCGGTGTGGATCAGAAATAGAAGATACAAATGTTTTGAAGTGAACGTACGTGACAAAGCATTAATTTTTGCACTTTAATCTCTTCAGATTTGAAGGGTTACCACTTTCATAAGTACGCTTTTCTCTGATCCTATATAAGTTTTAGAAGCACAATAAATTGTCCGAGAAGAAAGTTGAAGAATGTTGACGCAAGGAACGAAGTGTTGAAATGGATTTAATAGAAAGGTATTTTTCACACGTTAACAGCTGGATCATCTTTCACCAAACAAACAATTGTCTCTGTTCTTTAATTTTTTTGTGTTCAGCTTTGATCATTACTAGACGCTAGTTTCTTTAAAAAGCGTGTGTTGACACAGTCCCCGTTCTCCGCACACAACCCGAACGTTTGGTAAGTGTGTTGTTGGCGTTACCTCCTCTTCAATAGAAGATTTTATTCTTTGTCTTATCAAATTTTTAGGGAGTTGTGAAGTATATAGGGTTTCACTATCAGGGGAAAACGCACAGAGTTTTCTCAAGAAATAATACAAATGAAGGCAAAAGACGAAGATTAGAACCAGTGTTAGGACGAGGAGAAAGTATGAGAGAACGTCAATTATCTCTGTGCAGAAAATACAAATAATGGACGTATAATTGTTAAAATATTTAATTATTTATGTTGAAAATATAAAGTTAAATGAAAAAACCTTGTTCAATTAGCATTTATAATAATGTATTATATTAATAATTTTTGTTTTAACACCTCCATCCATTGAGAGCAAGTAAAGTGGAGAAATGAACTGCGTAAAAATAAATCGGAGAGCAAGCTCCTTTTTGGTTCTTTCACTTTCATGAAAACAACACAAATGAAAAAATAGCAGCGTGAGTCTTCATTTTTCTGATTTTTTTGAATGGAAAATATGCCATAAAAATTTTTACTTGTTGCAGTTGCTGCCATGTACCTAAAGTGTTTGTGCCGTTGAGTTGTTCAGAGTAGATTATGAAGAGATAATATGAAGAGGATGCAGCGAATAAAGAGGAAAAATGTAACTTCAGGATGGATTTTACAAGTTTTTGTATAAGCATGAGGTTTCAGGATTTTATAGTAGGTTACATGGAATGTTCAACAGTTTAAGGTAGCCGTATTATTTAAAGGGACAAAATTCAAATGAGTCTGTAAATGAGAAAAAATTTGCGAAATCCATTCCCAAAATCGGATTTGAAAGAAGAAAAATGACTTGCAATTTTTGTGTTGGGAGATTTTTTCACCTACTTCACCATTAAATGCTCGGGTAGAGAAATATTCACATTAAACACACATTAAATTTCTCTAAAAATGCAAGATGTTATCGTCTCATTCTCATTTTCAATTTAAGAAGCCATGTATAAAAATATTTGAGAAGTAACTTGAGTAAACTTGATAGTAAATACAAAGTATTTTTCAGGGAAAATAAATAATATCAAGCATCATCAAAACTATCAAAACAGCAGATCTAGTGACATACTGAGAAAGATGGGGAAAAGAATCATTGGTAGTTTGTTTTTCCATCTCAGTGGCGCGTTTCCTTGTAACACGCAACTCCCCCCACCCTCACCGCTAAGACGTAGCATCATGCTACTTGCATGACGATAAAGTAAAGCTGATCATTTCCCGAATGAGCAAATAGTAAGCAAAGAATATACGATGAAACAGTATGTTTAGTAATATTGACAAAAGGAAACACAAAACTTAGGAGAAAGCAAATAGTATTTTGTAAAATTTTGGGAGAGTTTTTGCTGAGATTCTGAAAGATGTTTAGTATCCTGGAACTTATTCATAATACTTATCAACTTGAAATTTGCTTGGTTACTTTAAATTTTAAAAAATAAGCCAATCAAGCTAATTTTTACTGTCAGGGGAAGCATCTTAGAGAGTTGGTTTTGTTTACAGGAATGCGCAAATCCTCACAATATTGGTGAAGGGTGACGAAGATGCCCGAAAGTTTACTAAAAGCGAATGGCAATTGTTATTTTAAAAAAATATATACCATTTTATTTTAAAGGGAATTCTCTTCAAATTTGTGCAGTGCTCAATTAAAAAGGACACTTTAACTTACGAACAGTTGCTTATTTGATTGTAAATATCTTTTGAAAAATTTAAGTAATTAAAAAGGATGGGAAAACATTGACTATTTATTTTTACTATTTTCTTGGAAAAGTTTTACGCGGAATAAACTTGTAATAAAGTAAAACACAAAACTAGAAAAACTGGTCGTTTTAAGGATCTTCGTGTTGTTGTTTTGTATGCTCTATATGTTGAGATAAGTTAAGAAATTTGGCGAAACTCACCCCTCTTCACACTCTGGTTTCTTCCTCAGAAAATCGTACATGACGGATATTATGTTTTCCCTGTTGCCACTTGATAGAATTTCTCAAAGCAAGAGATTCCTGATATTCAGAGGATGAATTTGGATCACTTGCCCGCTCACGTGTTTGAACATTTGTTGCAGCAACGTCTTGGTGAAATAGAGCTAAATCCTCTTCCTCATCTTCGGACTCATTTTCAAAGAATTGGTAGCTTTTGTCACGAAAGAAATGACAAGTGGCGATGAGGCAGCAAACAATGAAAACAAATCCGAAAACAGGAATACAGTAGAAAACAAGGAAAACCGTTCCTGCAGAATGTGAAAACTAGATAATTAGTTTGGTGAGATTCCAGAATTTTTTATAAAAAAACAAATGTAAATATTAGCTTGCTGTTTTTCTAACTTTTCCCATAAATTATTACTGCTTTTATGAATCAAATAGTCAAATATTCAAACCTGTGTCCATTTCGATTGATAACTTTTAAAACTTGGCGAGATTTTTAAATTTTTTTTAGCTTCAGACAGGAATATTTGTCCATGTTGTGCAGGAGAAATCAAGCACTGCTGTGGACTGTGGAAAATTTGCGAATGTGGAAAATAAAGCAAAAAATTGTCAGTATAATTTACTTTAATGTCTCCAGTTTACTTAACACCGTGCTTCTAAAGCAACAGCACACCACAACCCAGCATATGAAACGAAGAGAAATTAGTGCGCAATATTTTTTATGAAATGAGACGAAAGTAGTGTGGCATTTTAGATGTATTTTTTAATAAATCTAATAAGTACAGAAAGTATACATTTTTCAACTCGGCCAGGCATACGTAGGGAATCATACAGAGTTGCACGACAATAATATTCTGTTTAATTCAATTTAGCGGCAGCCTCGGTACTTGGAAATAGAAAATTTAGAAAAACGGTCCGAGTTAGACGATGAAGCAGGTTTGAAGGGTTGTGTTGTGCGGAGAGCGAAAATGCTGAAGCGTTGTTTTAATTGCCACTATCTCGACTCCATCCTTGTAACTTTTTCAAGCACATATAATAAAACCTACTTTTATGAATACAGCGGTAGTGTAGATTTTGCAAAAAGCAAAACAATTATGACTTGTATTTGATTAAAATTAAGTTTGTTTCTTTGAAAACAATGATACACTTTTTCAGAAAGTATTGGTTTTGTACTTGTCGAGTTTGAGAAAAATGAGGCAAATTAGATACAAGACACTACACAATTGCAGCAGTTTTTCAGCTTCGATTTACTCAAACGTTAACAATTGGTAAGTAACAATTGTAACCGAATAGGAAAAATAATTAAGTAGGAAAACTAAGCTTTTTAACTATACTCATCTGAGCTATTTACATTTTTAATACTAAATAAAACAAGATTTGTGTTTTCGTTTTCATAAAATGATTTTAAATTTTTCTTTAATACGCGATTCAAATCAAACTGGAACAAAAGAAGTACACGTACATGCTGTAATGTGATATTAGGTAAGTTAAATGGTTGATAATTTCTTTTTAATTTTTCGCATGAAAGTAAGAAGAGTAAGATATGGGGTCGTGTGATGATGACATTATAATTAGGATTCTCGTAGTTAGAAGGGGACAGGAACTCGATCTACATTTGCTATGATTGCATAAATTGAACTCGTACAAAAGGGTAAAAGCGACAGCTCTTTATTTCCACTAATTGAAAGTTCACCACGTATTTGAATCCAATATTAAATGGAGTATGTAGGAACAATATATATGAAAATGAGGAAGAGAAAGAATACCTGCTGACGCGTGATCATTTAGATTACTAGACAACGTTTTGTTGTTTTAAGAGAGATGCTCCTGTGAGCTATTGTGCTTTGCCTTTTGTCTGCTTGATGCAGAGAGATGTGATAAAACGAAGCAACATATTTTATGTGATGATAGCAGTTCCATGGTAAGGTTATAGTAAGAAACGTAAATTATGCATAGTTGCATAGCATGACTTTATTTAACAGTTTATCTGCCAGGGTGTTAAATCTTCTTTAATTTTTTAGAGTAAACACCTCCTTTTGCCAATTCAACCACAGATTTTGCAATTTTTTTGATTAAATAAGTTTTTAAAGTGAATAGCAAAAAAGGTTTTAGTTATTGGAAATGTCTTATACAAATTTGTCATTTTTTTAAAGTGATGTAAATGGTTGTTCATTCCATTTACTATCACCTAGACTTATTGGTCGTAGAGTCAATCAAACAGCACGAATACAAACACCATTCTCCTGGTTTTAAGTAAACTTGATTGAGGTCATATTTGGTAAATACTGTCATCTAAATTCAAACATATGCACGGGACGGATACAAAAAAGTATAAAATCTAAGAATTACGTAAACAGTATTTTGCCGAATATCTATGCTAGAAGCAAATAACAATCATTGTAAGAAAATAAAATTTATTTCTATTAGGAATAACGATTTTTGAGGACATTTTTTTGATTTGATATAAATTTATTGTTGACGTTTCGGTTTCAAACAGTAAACCTTCATCAGAACAATGTTAAACAAATTCAAAAAGAGATTTTATAAACACAAGTAAGATCTATAATTTTTATCTTGAGAACCGGAGAGGAAAACATTTTGAAAACTTCACTTGGTTGACTTTATCCTTGGAGATCATATTTTTGAATTTAAAAAAGTCCACTAGTCTTGAGGACCAAATAGGAAGAAGGCGGAAACCATTGTTATTATTCATTTTTTGAGGAACAGCTCGGATGTATAAAGCTTCTTTAACTTTACGGTAAATTTTCCTAGGTTTAAAATTTATTTCTCAGTTTACTTTGTAAAAAACATCAAATTTTCAACAATTTATAACATTTGAAAGAGCCTACCTTTTTACTTACTCTTTTGCCCGTAAATATACGAATTGAAAGACTATTTAAGTTAATTTAGCCTGTTTTGGCTCGTCAGACAAATAAAGGTTTATATTAGAACGAGTTTAAAATTTAAAATATTTCGATAAAATACAACATAAAACCACGGTAAAGAACATCATTTAAAATTCAAAAAACATCAAAATTATTATACAGAAAGTAGGAAAAAATAAAACCTTCTGCCTTAAAAATTGATTTTGTGGCTTCAGTTTTTTAACTTTATTGCAAACAAACAATCATACACAAGCATACACTGCCGAGAAAAATAAAAAATAGTAACTAACTTCAACTAGGACCTTAGGGGAAATTCTTTTTAAACCTTTATATTGCAATTCATAATAACTAAAAACAAATGGGTCGCGGCCGTTTGCTAGAATCATCTTTTGCCCAAGTCATTATATTTGCCGAAATGACATTTTGCCCGTATTTTTTAAAAAAAATTTGTGTATCCGTTTTTCGCTTCACACCTTGCAAATGCTGTTTCGACGTGTTTCAAAACAGATAAGTTCCTAAAAATATTTACACCCTACCTAAAAAAAGTGTCATCTTCCAGAATGTCCAACCAGAAATTAGTTTTGGAACCAACATTTTTTCATAAATATGTCAGGCTCAATGGAATTCGGCCACTTTGTGCTCCTCTGTAATGCAGAGGACATTTGGGAGGATACAAAAAAGAAAAAGGTGTTAAGAGAAAAGTGCTAGTGTAAGTACAGATGAAAAAAACATTCTCGAAAAATATCATTGCGGTAAAACCCATTCAGGCAAAAGTTGATTACGCCAAGTTTAATGATTTCAGCAAAAGGGGGCTTGTGCGAATGACCGGAAACTGACGCAGTTACATTAGCTGCTGAAAGCAAAATACGAGGACCAAAAAGAAGAAATGTTGTGCAACTATGTATATTGCTTACAAAAGCTTGCTAAATTTATTTTGTATATTAAGTACCTTAGAATCTGTTTTTTTTTGCTTTTTAGTCTGCATAACCATACCCCAGTCTGCATGCTAATGGCCATTAGTCAGTTCTTTTGTCATACCAAAAATGAACTTACAGATAGTTGGTTTGTGAGAAAAATACGCTGTCCACGATAAGAAAATTTCAGCCAAAACTGAAGTATTCTCTTCATGCTGACACAAAAAACTCATCATATCAGCATTCATTTTAATATATTTAAATTTAAGGCCAATTAAACAAACTCTTTATCTAAAACTTTTGGTTGTAAGAGCCTAGAATATTTTAAAAGCAAGTGTGCAAATTGTAAATAAATACATTTTCTGAAACTATTAAATATGCTGACCAATTCTCAAACTCGTGCGTTTAAATTGATCAATATTGGATTTCCTATTTTGAAGCCCCACCCTATCAATATAACTGAAAATGGTAGGACGTTGACTCTACAGGCTTCCAGAATGGAGTGGTGTCATTTTTTATGGTGAATGTGCATTAACGTTACGTTAATTTTTAGCAGTTTGTACGACCTGCTAACTCATTTCGTTTTGAAACAGAGCTCCGATTACACCAAAGGGATCGCAGCTTTACACATGATTTGCATTTTTGCATGTTGAGGGTTTATCATCGTTTCTGTGATCGCTGCAAGAAACAAGGAATTCGTTGAAGGTTTCAATGAAATGCTTTCGTTTGACGAAACGTTACGGGAAAGTAAGTAAAAAAGTATTTTCGTTAATTTTATTAGCGTTTATCAGAAATTTGTACTTCTAAAACACATATTTCAATTTTTCCAGGGTTCCTGTATCTACCGCGTGCAAACGTAACATCGCCGTTCGAAATGTTCCTTTTATCCGCTGTTGTCTTCTGTATTCTTCTCCCTTTTATTATTTTATTTACCTCATTGTACTTCTCATTTGATCCTTTTTACTTTATATTTAACGACTTGTTTGGAACCCATGAGAATCGTTCGATAAAAACCAATGTTTTCAGCTTTAGTATCAGAGTAATTACAGTTGTTGGAGGCTTCGAATGTTCCAGAACATTGTCTACCAATTAAATTAAATACCAATTAAGACCATAAATTCGTTGACATGTTTTTGTATAGAATACAAGCCATTTTTACGACTCGATGCTCTCTTTGGTTTACACTTTGCAAACAATGTCACCAATCGATTGATAGATTCAATTTTAATTTTTTGATGTGAAAATTTTGCACGATTGAATCAAGGTACAGTTAATTGTATACATTTCTATTTCTCTAACTAATCAAATGCATAGATTTCAAGAGCATACAAGATTGCATTTGCAAAGTATTCTTAAGGTAAATACCATGTTTTTTTACAAAATTTAAACTGAACTGTATGCTGTGTAAAGAGCGCAGAATTTAAAATGTTAAAACAACTTTTAATCAAACTTTGGTATATTTTGTTGTCATTAAAGACCTTGTTTGTTACTTTATTCTACATCAACCTAGATATGTAAGTTGTTTTGGGCACATGCTGCTCGGTGGATGGTGAAACGTGATGCATGGTTAATTTTATTTTTAATAACAGAATTAACACACACCTGCAGATCAATGGCATCTGTTGTTGATCAGGATGCTAACCTTGTAACCCCCCACTTTTAGTATCATTTTTCATGGGTTTTACGGATAAAGACAAAATTAACATAGGATGTAATATGGTGCACCAAAAATCTGTGCCCACGATTTCCCAACTTAAAGCCATCTTTGGTTGCCCCCCAAAGGTTTGTGTTGAGTTTCTTCCAGGGGCGTAGGCAGGGGTGGGCAAAGGGGGCAGTTGCCCCCCCCAAAGGCCGTGAGCCGAGAAAATTTTTCGAAATTGAGTTCAAAAATTTGACTTTCTGCACACTTTTTCGCCTGAAATTAACAATTTTTCGCTCGCTGCGCTCGCTATGTTCTAAGTTTCTTCAAATATTATCAAAATTTATGTTTTTTGAACAACTTGTTTGCACTTTTCATCGTTTAGGAAACCTTGCCACAATAAAATCTTGACTTAAACGTATTTAAGAGCCCATTTTACTGTGGATTTTGTCATACGTCCGCGCTCAGCTCAGTCAGTAAATCTAAATTTAAACAATTAGCAAGTTATTTTTGTGTTACCAGTGGAGCATACTCTTACTAATGTGAATACGCGTAATTCAATGGTACTATCAGTTTTTTTACAATTAGTAGATGCAAAGTTTTGGT
>JAANSP010000507.1:0-20852 GCA_036850745.1 Homidia socia | reverse complement strand
GGTTAGTCACCTTCACCAATTTCGTTTGCTTCCGATCAGAGTAAAAAAATATTGTTTTGTACGGACGGGTACCTTCACCTTCATCGCTGATAATAATGATGGCTCACCTGTGCTCAAGTAAATATTTATGAAAGCCCAAATGCTGGATCAAATGGAAGGTAAAAAAAAATTCTTGTAACAAAAAGGTTTCAATCTGGCATTTATGGGAGCTACGTGGCCCAAAAATAATAGCAGTCCTGATTGACTATGACAAATGACGTCACAAAATAAGGATAATGAAGAAAAAGCAGAAATGGGGATGGGGATAAAATGAACTTTTTTATGTTTCTCAGTCTCACAATCATCCACCATGCCATTTTTATTTGCCAACTTTTCTGATCCTGACAGATGACAGATGTGCAGGAGAATTAGTAATTCTTTTTAATATTTTTTTTACTTCCTAAAACGTGCTTCGTGGCTGCAGCACTCTTTTAACCCAACATAGAGAAATAATGGGCTTCGTTTAAGAAGATTGTTTTTGGCAACTGACAAACGCTTGCTCTTAAAGTATGGCGGTAGTATAAGTTACACAAGAAAACTTTTTTCAAAGGAAAGGAGCTACCTGCTTATGCTCCATGTATGGAAGTACATGTAATATTTACTTTTACACCACCACACCTGCACATGACAAAGCAACAGCGTTCGATCACTTGAGTTTTTAATAGGCAAAATCAATTGACCAAGTGATTAAATTCTGACAAAGCATCAGTGACTGAGAGTAAATACTTGGGGTAAAAAGGTCATGTATATTTAGAACTACGTTGACATATCAATGTACATATGTACACATCCCAGATCAATAAAAATGTAAAGTTTGATTGCAGCTATTTCACGACCAAAAGCTCTAAAATGATGTATTTATAGCATGTGGAGACATTTAAAACAGAATTTAAAACATCCGGGAACCTGAAAGCTTTAAAGGTGTTTTTCGGACACTGGTACATACATGAATCTGCTATGAACAAGGGGACCATGAAGAAAATAAACTTTTTTCATTTTCTGGGATTTTTCACCAGACTGTGGCATATGAACAAATATGATGCAATTTTCAGAGAATGAAATTTTTTCTTAGATTTGATTCAATTGAAATCGATTGTGGACTGAAGCTACACATAAAGACAAAAATTGTTCTGATTGTAAGAAATTTCCTGTTGATATCTTTACAATAATTCTTTTCCTCTGAATATTTTGGGAGTAAAAAATGCAATAAAATTGACGGCTTGTTCTGAGAAAGTCTGATAGAATCTTGCATGATGATGGCACGCAATAACTTTAAAATGAAACTCCCTCACAGATTCCGCCCAGAGAGCGTATAAGTACGTGTGGCGTGTAGCATACAAAATGTATGCAAGGATTTCTAAATTCCTTTTAATGATTCAGTGCGCAGTAGCATAAATATCGTTACATGCTTCACGCTTATTTATTGTTAGTGTTGTCAACCGACCGTGTTTATCCCTTTCACAATAAATTATATTTATTGCATTTAAATTGAATCGTATTACATTACATAATACCACATTTCATTACGCATCCCATCGTGTGCATTCTAGGTAGCACTTAGGATCTAAATAAATTATTAATATGAAAAGAGTTGAGCTCTGTTCTTGCAATTTCCAGCAATTTCCTCTTATTTTGCGTGTACCAAATGCTATCATTTGTTTGACTCGGCCAAATTTTCTGGTCGCTAAGCACTTTTTCTTTACACAATGATAGCAGTAATGATAATAGTAATAATAACGATGACTACTTAAATATATCATTATTTATGCGTATTTTATCGTCCAACTTGCATCTCTGAGATTTAACTGCCCAAGATACATGGTGCGCGGGGGTTTTATTTAATAGTGATACACTCATTCCACCGATTACATAATAATTGGCAATGCAATGGACTCTTAACCACTGCCATCATCATATCATCACAAGCAAGCACCTTATACGACGTTCAACAAGTTAGCAGCTACCATTAAACGCCAACACCACCTCCACTATACCAGTAGAGTAGTACAAAGTACAAGCAGTAGAGAGGCAGTAAGCAAAAAAGGAGGAATTTGTGTGCTTTGACAAAGCAACCAAATATTTTTTTGGTATTTTTTTCATTATGAGCTATGGACTACATTACCTAGCAGTATTAATAGACGCTGCTGCTGTGTTTAGTTTTGTATGTATTTAATAACAACGTTCAAAAGTCACTAGTGTCATCAGCAGCAGCAACAGCAGCAGAATTTGTATGAGTGGTAAGCAATTTATATGTCACCATGTCTTTCCAACATGCAACATTTCAGGCCTTAAATCATCCTAAATCGCTATCATCCTCCTCAGCATCATCATCAGCATCACGACGACAATCTTTATGGCGATTATTAGGACAATCTTAGGGTACGCGACACCTACTCACAATCGCACAACACACACAAGCAATTTAGGCATTTAAACTGCGGTACTAGAACAAGAAGAAAAAGAAGGAATAAAAAAGCAAAATTATAATATGGGTATATATATGCAAATATATAATATGTAGCCATTATCGGTTCTTGTCATATCAAAAATGGGAATATTAAAAGGGAAAGAAAACTCGCTCGGTTTTGAATATGTATCACCAACCATAAAGTCTGCATGCTATGAAATGACATGTTTTTCCTACCACTGCACTACTTCACTGCTGCTGTTGCTGCTTCAATCAAGATGGTCTCACATTCTACTCGGTAATCCTTTCTCATTACTTTAATAACGCGTGGGATGCTTTCACTCTCTTTCAATTTATGATGCACGACAAGGTGCGGTGGTGGTGAGAAGAGACAAACGAGTTGCTGTAAAACATGTCATAGGTATTGGTAGTAGCCTATAGTAGTAGTAGCTTGAGTCACTCGTCCTCGCAACTTACTTTGCTGGATGCTTGCGGAGAGATAGAATTTTTTTATGCAGATGCGAATCCAAGGAGAGGAATCATCATTTCATCAAACTAGAAGGACAGTAAGCGACTCAAAAACCATATTACAATGTTGGTATGTATGTACATATGTGCAATATTATTAGTTGTATACGCAAAAAGTTTGTTTTTACTTCCAGCAAAAAAAGAGATACTTTTAATAAGAAGGAATGCTTTGGAGGACAGAGTATATTATTGATGTAGATAATAACTGTCTCCCTCGTCAATGCTGACTGATTGCTAAATAATTTTGTAATTTGAAAAAAGGCATAAAACTTGGTAAACTAATGGAACCGTGACTGAGCACAAGCATGAATTTTTGAGAAAAACTAGTTTAGTTTGCCAGGCATGTTATTATATTCATTGAACTATTCATTCGTTTCCATGGAATGTGTCGTATTTGATGTGTCTGAAGTGAGATGGGCAAAACTTTTTTTGAAAAAAAAAATTGGAATGTGAAAAGAAATGTGAGCTCGTGGCTTCTTTGAAAAATATATGGAGTGTGTCTGTAAAAGAAAGCAAAAATTTCCATGTCCGTTACAGCTTTATCATCATCGTCAGCAGCAGCAGTGTCGTCACCACAGGCTTGTTTCCTCTTCACAATTAAAGATAAGATGAAGAAGCAACAATCGAAATGGAGCCTCTTGTTATTGAATTGTGCAAAACTTTGTTTTTCCTCCTCTTTTCTTGTGTCAACTTTTTGAAAGCTGCACACTAGAGCTAAATATCTGTCTAGAACATATTTATGTGCTTTTATTTCTGTATTAGTATTTCTTGAACCTACGCATATTCATTTCCATATCATCGAACCACTACCGCTGATCAAGGACAAAAAAAATCTCGTTGTTGCTGCTGCTCCTGCTGCTCTCAAGCAAGTACATAAATATTGTGTTCTGTCATTTTCTTAAAAGTATTATATTTCTTGTGTGGAAAGGCATAACTTTGCGAGAACCGCAAAAATAATATTATCTATGTACAGAAATATTTACATTGACATGGTTTAAAAAAAGAATGCCATCATCATGTCATCTTGGTTTCTTTTTTTGCCAGATGGGCATGTCGGGATATGCGTCAAGTGATTACAATAAACTATATTTTTTAAACATGCTCAACAAAAAAAAACTAGCACACAGTAACCTTACAAAGTTGTTGTATACTTTCAAAGATAATAAATGTTTTTGTGTACAGCTTTCAAACTATTTTTCCCTCTCACTTTGAAATATACTCGCAATTTTTTGCTATCGTGACTATGACACGCAGATTATTTTGACCATGGCCATGATATCTTTTAAAATGATGGGAATAGTATAGGATAAAATGATATGATAACAAAGTCAAAGTTTGTTGTTGCTGTGTGTACACAAACATGTCGATCTGATGTTATCGTCATCGTGAAAACCCTTGAAATAAAATTTATTCCCGGTGGTGAAATGGAAAATGATTGAATGCATTTATTGCATCCACACAGGCCACTTAACGAGCACAAAAGGAATATTTCAATCTTTGTCTGGGTTTGGAGGTGGCCCTCTATGCTCTGCTCCTCCACACTCTTGGCGTGTTCTTTACCACTCCACAAGTAAGTAAAAGTGACGCATTTTCTTGTAGAATGCTTTGCGATTCCCTGTGTACTCTCAGGAAAAAAGAAGATGCATGAGAAAAGGAAAAAGCAATGACATTTGTATGTATATCACATCGTCATGTTCATCTTCCTTACCATTTTTTCTTTTTTCTCCGCTTCTAGTCACAGTGCTAAGTTGTTTTCATACAAAGGGAAAAAGTAAATGCGTTTTTTTTTGCAAAAAAAGTTTTTATGAATGGTTGAACAACTGGGTTGATGCAATATTATACAGTAGTGATTCGTCGGAGTAGTTTTTTATACATATTTTTGCATTCAGTAAAATGTTTAGGAAACCAAGTGGTAAGAGAAGAAGAAGACCAATGTCAACAAAATTCATGTAGAGTTATTACCATATTGGAAAGCGGATACGCAAAATGTTATTCCGTTCCGTCGTCAAAATAAGTACTCAAGCCAGTAATGCGATCTTATATTTAGATGACATGGCGAAATAGTTTTGCAAGTGCTGACAATAAATAGTGTATACCTGTGCATTTAAATAAATGTGGGTACCAACATCAAACATCCGTTAACTATTTCAATTTTTTTCACGTAAAAGCGAATTTCTAAATAAGAAAGTAGCGTGAAGGTTTTGAAAAAGGAAATTAAAAACGTAAAGACGCAGTTTCTTTTGGAATAGAAAAGTAGCTGATTAAGTTATTTTCATTGATTATATAAATGAAATTGAAGGGACAAGCTTAGCGTGAGGTTGCTTTGGTCGCAAAAAAATGATGCAGGAAGAACGAGTAAAGATGAAAATCATTGTTTATTGCTAAGTTAAGGTCAGTTTATTTCTCTCTTTCTCTTTCATATACACTTGCCTTAGCCTTACTCACAAAATGTCATCAGACTCAGGCTGACGATGAATATATATCAGCCAAGTAAAGAGGTGATGATAAAAGGAGAAAAAGATTGCTTAAAGAATAGAGCAGCAAAATTTATAGGCCATAACAAAAATATTTGTTAACTTGAGAAACAACTTTGAGTCGCGGTATAAGTGAATTGTTTATTTATTTAGTTTTCGAGTTGAACCCAGTCAGTGATATTGAGAATGTCATGACATTCAGCCGGCTACACTATACTACTGACTGACTGACATTTCATTATATCATCCAAAATAAACAACAAGGGTACGAACTGTTGCACTTGTCACTACTGTCAACGTTTCTGCGTCTCCGTCTCCATTTTACTACTGCTCTCCATGGCTCTATCTTTTTCTTTCATGTATTTTCTGTCTGTGAAAGTTACGTTGAAATAAATATAACGATAAGGATTTTCAAAGAGAATAAAGCAAACGATAAAAAAGACACAAATGTATGTATTCACTGCCAATGTTAAAATATTATTATTATTATATTTAGGGTGGTTGTAACAGCAGGACTGCTTCATTATTCTCCAAATTTAGTCCGTGTGTGAAACCAGCAAGAATAATAAGTGATGTGTGAACTTACAGCTTTGCACTAAAACAGTTTCATGGTAAATGTTATGATGATTGAGGACTCAAATTGTACGGCGACATAAATTAAATCATCTTTGGGACAACTTGAGTACAACATCATTTTTTATACATATATTTTCTTTGCACAACGCAAATATTTGTACATGTGCGCTACTTCATTACTACCCTTAAAAATCCTCGCCATTTGTCTGGTTTCGGCGTGTTTTTGAAAGCAAGATAGTTGACATTGCGACTTGGCAATGAGTTGATGACGCGGACTCGTAAAAATGCCGTCCGCACAATCACCACAACGGGAAAGCGAGTGAAATGTTTTCTTTTCTACCAACCAACATGCACATTTTATAACACATAACTCTCTCAAGTTAAGGAACTTGTGACAGAGACAACAGATAAAAACAAAATAATTTTACCCCTTGTGATGCAGTAGTGAAGAAAACAAAAACTTTTTCTTCCGATTTGAGATTAGTTTGTTTTGTAGCACTTGTTTTAGCTGTGTACATAAAAATAAGAAGTAAAAAAAGTTTTTCTTGTGTATTTTTGATAAAGACCATAATCGTCTTTTACAAGATAGAAAAAAATCCTTTAAATTGTCAGGAACAAACATGGAAGGTTACTTTACTTTTTTACCAGCACTGGAGATAGATTATAGACAAGTAGGCATCTCTCCTGTTTGATTCTATGAAAAAAATAGTTGAACAGTTCCGTATTATTATGGTCTTTGAGAAATATCGCAAATTTTTAAGTGTTATGGTAGGTTATAGAGAGGATATTTATAGACTGGACGTTTTTCATGCTAAATTTACATGCTAGTTCTGCATTACTTACTTATACGTTGTCCCCGAAAATAGACAATATAATCCTGACCCTGGTTACTTCAGTGTACAAGAATGCAATAAATTAATAATACATCAATAACGACTGTTTATCTTTCTATTTTTACATCACCAAGTTTTAAATTTCGGATTGCACAGCTGCAATAATTATTTCCAATTAGTAGCGTGTGCATATGCATACAGACCTCCGTCGTCAATCATTATCATGCAACTACACGTTCCTTTGAAGACTAACAGGCAGATAAATTACAGGATTTTAATTGGATGCTGATGCTGCCACTGCCGAGCTCCTATATAGTCATCATCATAACCAATTCAGTTGAATGCTAAGCAGAAGCATCCGAGCTTAATTAAAAGGCAAATAATGACTTGTGACAACAATATTCTAAAACTGTGCAGAGTTGCCTAATTAATCGATTGAAGCGAGTTAACTGCGCGTCTTGCATTGCTATTATTTTTGCTAAGGTTTCTGTTAAATTTACGAGTACTGTAATATTAGCTGCTTGTTTGGATTAGCTGATTGTATAATAATATGCTGTCGTCCTGATCCTTGCAAAACTGCGCAGCTCTTTTGATATTGACCTGCCTCACAACAAAAACCCTATTCTTTAATGACTTGTCTGGATTATGTCACGCTGATAAGACAGGATTACTACTTTGTGAATTAGAATGAATCGATCTGCACATATCAGCATTGAATACGAATAGTAGTTTAGTATGCAGACTTCTTTTCTAGTACTGTATTTTTAGCGCATTTAATTTTTTGCAAAAGGCTCACTAAACATTTCAAATGTAAAATACAATGACATTATTGTTATGGTAATTTACTTGGAGAATATATTCAGATTTCTGATAGATGTTATCCTTCTTTGAAAACAGAGAATCTATAATATAGAATTCAAACTTGAGATAACTTTTGCCAATATAGTTTAGTAAGGGAAATACAAGCATGCAAAGTAACATGAATATATGTATTGCATCGTATTGTTATAGTGCACACGTGGGGAAAATGAATATGCACGTAGTTGGTGAGCCCCAAAGCACAAGTTTGATGGACGAATGGTAGTAGTGTTGCTCGCGAGTTTGTTGGCCGTTAATACCAAGTATGAATCAAACTGACAGAGGAAAGCCACAGGGGACAATGTAGCAGAGGATATATTTACATATTATCACCTTCTGTAAAAAAGTGTATGCATGTTATAGTCGCTTTAAATTTTGCTCAAAGCATAGATTCATCTGCACTCGAGCAGAAGAAGAATATTATGTATGTATCTAGAAAGAGTACCTTTGTAGATTGTATGCAAGTTCGTTATATGAGTTTTCAAAAGGAGATGCTGTGCTAAGAGTTCTTTTTCCTCTCGTCCAGTAAAATATGGGAGGTNTCTCGTCCAGTAAAATATGGGAGGTGTTTGTCATTGTTCCAGTCACTTGCAGCAGTCCAAGTCATGGCAGTAGGTCGTTCCAGTAAGCCTTTCCCATTTACTCTGATGGTCCCCACTTTCGTCTTTGTCGTCGCCATTGTTATTATTATTATATACCATGCTCTGGCTTCTTTTAACCCATTCTTCCTTGAGTAAATGTTGAGTCGTCTTGCTATACTCATCTCCGTAATGGGACCAAATTTCTGGTTTATACAGATTATTGGCTGTTCGCTCAACTCCACTACCTCTTTTCTTTGGATAGTGTAAAATCTGTCTGACAGGAACATTATCATGCCCAAGTCAGTGTGAATGCTGTCCCACTCGCCATATGCTTCCTTTCGCAGAGCAAAAACAAAACTGGGTGCAAAACTGCTGTGAAGTAAATAAGATGTAATCAGAACGGCAAGACAAACAGAGGGAAAGGAGAGAGAAAAGGAGAGAGATGAGATGCAGAAGCTTATGTCATTCATTGTGTAGGTGGACAATAATCTAAACCACAGAGACGGAAATGGAACATGCACAATAATAATAATACTTTTAAAGTAGAGGCTCAGCGCAGGAGAGAGGAAAATGTACACAAGGTAAAGTAATAATAAAGTTACCCAGATTTAACCATTCATTTCATCTTACTGCACTTTGAAAATAACAACGACAGATTATAGAACACAGACATTTACATTTTTTATCCTATGTAGATCTTTATACAGGTAAAGTAGCAGTATGGACAACACGGAAGAAATTTAACACCATTCTACTCTACTTTTCTTCAACTTCCGCCTTCCTGCATGCAAGACGCAAAGTATATAAGTTTGCATGGTTAATAAAAATGGCTACTATGAAAGTATGTGCTTTCTTCCAGAAGTTGAGAAAGTGTTATACTTAGCACCAAGAATGAATATAGTAGAAGCATAATATTTCATCCTCCAAAGTAGGGAAAAGATGCAGCTGCTGCGTGCAGGTAACCATACAAGTTATGTTGTTATGTGTGGGTTTTTTCTTCTTATTTATGCTCTTTGTCTTGCCTTGTGCTTTTCAGCTACTATACGAACGACGTGCATAATAGGAAGTAAAGTAAAAGATGAGTGAGGAAAAAGTTGAAAATCAAACATTTCAAATTAATTGAATTCAGCTGTAAAACCATTTTTTGACATGTTTACTGTTTGTGCAGTTGTTTTTCTTGTTGCAAAAATCTAAATTTGTGGTCGTAATCGCATTATTATTATGTCCATATTTAGACTTTGGAATCATGCTGACAGTCCAATTTATGTGGAGTGTGCGAGAAAGGTCAACACTCTGCTGATGTTTGGACAGATACGTACACATATTTAATTTTCACGGAAACTGTAAAGATAAAATGTTTTTTTTTAAACTCACATCGTCATATCCTTATTCAAACACTCCGGCTATCAATTTATGAGGCACGTGTGCATTCCGCATTCTTCTAAAAACTTAATGAGCAGATAGCCACTGAAAATGCAAGGTAATCTAGGTAGCTAGAAAATTAAGTTGTTTATCAGAGACTTTCAGTGGCAACGAAACTATTTTGCACATTCCAATTTATTTTCAGCCCATACGTTGGATCCACGAGGCATTTAAATTATTCTGATGATGACGATATGATGATGATAAAATAATATGGCGTTACGACTTGAAGAAGCTTGTTTCATGTACCATTCATGGCCGCATTTAAATACACACGAGCATAATGCGGGCAATTTTTTTGGTGCACTGCGTTCCGTTACTTTAACGCTTTTTGCAAATAAAGGGAATTTATGGGCAGAGAACGGTGATTTTGGGTGCACGCTGTAATAAAAATGCAATTTGCAGTTTATTGCTTGCATTTTATCCGAAAAGGTCTGTGAAATACTACTTGAGACAAAGTAAAATGTTCTTGGGTTCAGTTAAGCAGTTGCATTTTTACACAGACAACTAAACAAACTTGCTATCAAGTAGGTTCGTTTATGTAAAAAAAAACTTTTGCTTACTTGCGTGCATTTCATCCAACCAACTTGTTTCTCACCATCTATCTGTTAGTGTAGCATGCTTCTCCAAATTCTCAATGAAGCTCCCGTCCTTCACATAAGTCCGTAAAGGTTTAAGCTATTAATTGTGGTGAGTGAACCGAGAAAACTCTCAAGTTGCAGCTTGTGTAGTTACCACCGGGACATGAATATGTGTGTGCAGTATACTATAATTGCTCTGATGAAAGATTATTAATCCTCACCACATCACCACTGCCATCATAAGAAATTAAGTGATGACAGTTGGAATGGAGTTGTTGCCTGTTCTGTTTCTCCTTCTTCTTCTTCTGTCTCTGGATGAAAAGTTTTGCAAAACAACCAGAGAATAATAATTATTACTATTTATTACTTACGTTGTGAAGATAGTACCCACCGCTGTGCCTGTGCCATTATCATCTCCGTTTTACACGTGCTGACAATTGGAGGGGTACTTTTGACGGACGGAAAATGTACTTACGTTAAGCAGATAGTACCCACCGCTGTGCCTGTGCCATTATCATCTCCGTTTTACACGTGCTGACAATTGGACGGGTACTTTTGACGGACGTAAATGTAAAAGCATATCATCATCATGCATGCAACCGAAAGAAAATCTGAATGGATATATAATACACATAAAGATGGGCA
Source organism: Homidia socia (assembly GCA_036850745.1). Taxonomy (NCBI): domain Eukaryota; kingdom Metazoa; phylum Arthropoda; class Collembola; order Entomobryomorpha; family Entomobryidae; genus Homidia; species Homidia socia. The sequence goes on along the minus strand of JAANSP010000507.1, from coordinate 9,908 downwards.
ATAAACTCCATACATCTTTCCAAACTGTCTGTGTTCAAACAAATGATAGCCGTGTTCTTTCCAAGAAAAAGTGGGTGTAGTTGGTTGATAAAATTAACCAAAAACAAGACAATTGAATTGGTAGTCAAGAAATATGTACATTTTCAATTTAAGAAAGGATATGTTGTCAGAAACATCAAAGTCCAAGTCTATTTTAACGTTTTTACGAAACGAATTATTAATATATTTGCATGCAATTTTGCAAAGACTCAGTGGTATTCAGCGCCCACATTTCAAATCATATGGAAACGTTTTAGCTCTAATCAAGTGGAGAAAATAGGGGAAATCAAATTCTCAAAAAGACGCTCAGCTCAATATTTGATCATATTTACAGGAAAGGATGAAAGGCAGCTTCATATCCTTCATGGAAAGTTGAGCCACGGTAAAGCCCACTGTCGTAAACGAAGCAATAAACAGCTTTCCAAGATAGCAGTAACCTTGTAAATTACATTCCAAAAAGCAATAAACAAGTTGAAAAATTCAGACTCAAGGAAAGTATTGCGCTTTTTTTGATTTTTATGCTAGTTTTTTACCTGTTGGCCTGAATAAGAGATTTTAAATGAGAAAAAGTAGCTATACAACGGAGATCTAAAGGTTTTTTTTTCTGCTATTGAATACAATCAATCAGTCCATTTCAATCACCAGCTGTGCATTTTGAAGATTACTACCTATTATCAACAGCATATTATTATTATTTTACATATTTATACTCAATAGAATAGAGAAAGAGCTTGAAAATAAAAATGAAATATTTTCAAAAAAATATCCAAGCGAAAATAAATTCATTTTACCTTTTTTTTGTCGATTTTGGCTCACACATGTTATATAAGCAACAGTGATGGACTTGCATTTGACTTAAAAGCCAAGTTAGCGCATTGGTCCCCCTGTTTTTGGTTAGCCATTGAAACCGGCAAATGAAGTAAAGGTACGACCTGTACCATTACCATTTACGTTGTTCGTGCTGTGCGTTTGATTACATTGGCTGAAAAATAGGATTTTTTTGGAATATAATAATAGTATAAAAAACTGTAAAATAACAAACAAATAAAGTAAATACCAGGTATTTTTATCTAGTAGTCGAATTTCTGCAATAAATTTAACAGTATGTGCTTGTTTAATTCATTTTCTGACGGTGCTGACATTATTTTAATTCTGAAAACAAGACATAACTGTGACGTGACCCTACTATTCAACGTTTTCAAAATACCAATAAATACATCCATGTGGCGATGCTGATTACAGTCGAAAGGGAAAAGAGCCATGCGTTATACATACGTTTTAAGATTAAAAGAGTAAATGATCGCAAAAGGGAAATATGACCGAGATGTTTGTGTTTACACAACTTGAGTCATAATAATCGAAAAATCTGTGTATTGTCGACTGAAGGAATCAATGCATACTTACTTTTGGCAATGACAATATTTATGTATTTACAATTCATATTTTATCATCCCACCTTCTGAGAATAGCAAGTTGCATGTTTTATGTTACAAAATCATGAAATAAGTAGCTGGGTAAGTTGAGAATATCTGCTCTCCAGATTCGAGGAAGCTGGAATCTGGGTAAATAATGCAACGTACAAAACGAAAGAGATGATGGATAAAAATGAAGAGAAATGAGAAGACAGAAGACTAAAGGCGAGTAAACAAATGCAAAAAATGTTTTTTTTCTTTCAGTGTTTCATCTTCTCTTTCAAAATGCAGATTATATTCTGCTGAGCAGCGAAAAGAAAATCATTTCATCGAATCCACTCCAGGCAGTAATGCAAGATTTCTTTTTTCTCTCTTATTCTCCTCTCCGGCTTAAAAAGTATCAAGGTTTTTGAAAACTTTTTTATAGTATTGCTTTTATGGAAGCAGCAAACAGTTTCAATGCCAGTCTCCTCAAGGTTTTTAATTTAGTGCGGGGATTTAAAGGAAAATGGGTTTTTGTACGATTCGTACACACTACAATGCTTGCTTACTTATTAGGCAATATGTGGTTTTTTATGATGAAAAAAATAATGTTTTGGATAATAACACGTACAAGGTTAGCTTTTGCCGTGATGCTTACAATTTCTCAGGTTGCATTTCCTTATTTGCGTCTTCAAATTTGCAAAAGCGTCCATCAGGTATTCTGGAAAGAGACGGATGCAAAATCAGAAATACAGCGTACCTGTAAATTTAAATTTTCGCTTAAAATCAAATTCTACCTAATCCTCGATTCACACGGAAATTGAAAACCAGGTGACGATGAGATTGCAAATCTTTTTGGATGCAGTTGACAGTTTGACAAGAGGAAATATGTGTAGGCTGACAAAATTATATTGCCTTTCCAGAGCATTTTCCATGCAAATAATCAACATAAACATATGTACACGGTAGAAAAGGAAGTTGCTGCTGTCAAGGTTATCAGTTGATAGTTTTGTTAAGACTAAAAGTTTAATGAAAAGGAACATTGAGGGATTTCTTTGTCATCTTATTAGTCAATTAGGTAGTTCCTTACGCTGGCAGCAAAACAAACTTGTAAAATGCAACTTTTGTTAAAAAATATTACTTGGCATTACAATCTTTATTCATGCATATTACACACTTAAAACTAGATCATCAATACAAAGAAAATCCCACAAGTGCTAACATTGAACATTTCAAGTTTATGCACATATTCATGTTGACATGATGTTATACGTGCGTGAGTAACTTCATGGCAGCTTAATACAGCCAGTTTCCATACACCAAGTTATTTTCAGCAGGGCTTGCTGCACCAACACGTGACAAAGATGATTTATTTACTCTGCAAAAAGGGTTTCCTCGTCGCTTAACCAGAAAACAAAGTATTCTTTCCGCAATAAGCAGAGCCACTGCTGACATTGCACCCGCAAACACAATGAGAAACGCCGTAAACATGTCGCTGTACCCCAAAGGATGAAAAACCTGACCAGACTCTTTGGTGCATTTTAAAGTGACTATCTCGTTGTACAACTGCGTGAATCTGTGGTTGAGTCCGCGGCCAATCATTTTCATAATCATGAAATTGAACAGCTCTGCGTATTCAGAGTTCCTGGAAACAACCATAGCGTTGGGAGTTGCTGAAGTTGTCACTTGGATAACTGACAGTCGATCGCACATCCAAGACTGGCTAATGTTGACTGCTGCAGCACTCAGGTAAAAGTATTGAGGGAAAGCAAGGTAGCAACTGAGATTCTGTTTACTCCTTTGCAACTTTTCAACGCCTTGCTGAATGTTAACTGGATTTCCAAAATGTACCTGGGTGTTGTTCCGTAAATACTAGGAAAATGCAATAAAAGTAAACAGTCGATCATAAAAGCTTAACTTAATAAAAGATGAAAGTTGATAAAATGAGAATTCCAAGTATTTTTCTCTCTTGCTAAAATCTCATTATCAAAATGGATTAGGTAAGAAAAGGGATAATAAAATGTTGTTGCGTTACGTTAACAATGTAGGCCATGGTGCTGCTAGCATCATCCGCATAAAATGTAAGGCTGCTATTTAGCAAATCAGAGCGCGTCTTGATAGGAATCAGCTCTACTGCAAGTATGGAGACAACGGCAGCGGAAAACGCGCCATAGCACACGAGACCCAGGACATAGCCCAGCATAAATGCCACTCTGATGGCGTTTGAATGAGGACAAACGTGCCAGCCTGGAAAATATTTAAACAATTACACTGGAAATGGCTTAGCAGTAGGCTTAAAAAGTTTGTTTTCTCCTTCACACAAACTTGCTTTATTAGCATTTTCCCGAAAAATCATAACTTTCTTTGATTTTTGCATTGAATAAAATAGCTCGCTGGTAAAACTTTTCATAAGAATGTACTTAAGCATTAAACAAACTTTACAGAATTGCATTTCCTCTTGCTTTTCACATGATTCGAGAGGACAAGTCAATACAAAACTATTTCCCATCTAAATCTGATGATGGTCATACAAAGTTGATAAAAATTGTACGTGGCACTTTTCAGCTAGGTAGTAGGTATTTTATCTAACCAAAAAATGCATACCTACATGAGAAAACGTTGAAAAACACTGCAAAACTTAACACTTTGTTCTGTCAACATCTTCTTTCAAAAAAAGTCATTGTATCGTCAACAATTGACCATAGCTGTATTTTAGTAGTAATTTTTTTCTAGGTAATGGGAAAGTTTCATATTTAAGCTTTTACAGTAAATAGGGAAATGTGACCTCCATTTCAAACGACCTTCCTGGTGTGTTGTAACCTACCTAATGTCAGTACTTTTATTCCAACGGAAGAAAATATTAAAAAGAAAAGAAAGATAGAATAAAAGTGGGTGGAAATGAAAAATGTGTAAATTTAATTCCCAATTCTCTTTTTCCTTTCAGACTCATCCTCGTCTTAATAGTCAACATTAAATCAAGAACATGTTTCTAAAAGGTAAGTAGGAACTTGAGCATATTCCCTACTTGTATTTCATATTGATTTTTGCATGGAGTCTAGTGTCTAATATAAGCTGAGCAAAGTTGTGGAGTAATGAAGGAGTGATAGATAAGACGAGATGTACTACAGATCTCCAACGATGACCTTAGAGGAAAAAGTAGAAAAAAAATCCCTATGTATCAAATTAAAATCTCAATTTTCCTCATGCTGTCCGTCCGCACTGTAATGCACTCAGGAAAGCAAACATGACTTTCACGTGGTTTTACTTGGCTCAAGTGCCTCCCCCAGTGTACAACCTACATACATGTGAGTGTAATTATAGTAGTAATGTGTGCATAGGCATTGGGAAATATTTTGGCGAAGAGAGAGGAAAGTTAAACCCAACCAAAAATACAATGTCATCAATCATTCAGTATGGTTTGCATAAACACAAGTTCACTTTGCTTGCACTACCTTGTTGAGTAACAGCGCCCACCGCCCACAGCAGTAACTCATTCCGGAAAGTGGAGTCATTCGCAGGAAGCTCTGATGAATGCTCACAGAGAAGCCTTGTCCTCGCTTCTGCCGCATACATTTTCCGGTAGGCCTCTCCAAAGCAAAGGACGGACGCGACGATAATGAGGTAGGTGAGGAGAAGCGAGAGCCAAAGACCAAAGGAGAATGGAGCAATGACAATGTCTCGAAATGAGCTGGCTGCCGGCTGAACAAAAAAGCCGTTGACGCTGTTGAATAAATAATGGAGCGAGCATATATGCATTATTATTTATTACATAATGTGTAGTTGGATGGTGACAAGACAGTGAAGAGGCATAAAAAAGAGGAAAAAGTGAATTTGATTAAAAGAACATTATTTGATATGATCATTCTCTCATGTTTCTCGCTCATCATCATCATTCCGACTCTGTTCTTTCCCAAGTATATAAACGATACACGTTTTTATATGGCTGTTAGCCTTGTTGTTGTACTATAATTTCTTTCTGTTCTCTTTCAAGGTTGGTCCATTAAACATAGCGCACATGTTAACTGATCACGTTGGAAGGAGGTCTGACCAACTGAGGTGTGGTGATGTTGGTGTCATTAGACCTTGTTTGTGCCAAGTGAAGAAAACGTGGGCAAGCTACATTAGATGCATGTGCGTGGCTTAGTAACATTTCCTTTTTTTGTTGATGTCAAAGAGACCACAATTTTATGGCTGATAGATAGAGTACACTACTGACTTTTTACATGAATTGATGATAGCATGTTATGCAATGTTTCACCGAACCTGTCTAAATAAGTTGGCTGGAGAAAGCTAAGTTCCACTTTTCTGTAGGGAAGGAGACTCGTCAGGCTTATCGTTAGGTCTGCCAAACCCCGCCTAAATAGTCCTGCGGTTGTCCCCCTCAGGGTACCATTTGGGTGTCTTCTGATCCAGTCCCCGACAATTATATGCGAACTAGCAAAATAAATATGCTCCATGTTTAATCAAAATTAGGGCACCAATTTACGTAATACTGTATGCAAAGAGAAATGCTGTCCTATATGGCTGGGTTAAAAATGGGCAAGGAATCTTAAATTTTTGCAAACTCTATTAATTGAAATACTATGTAATCTGAATTACGTAAAGTTGAGGCCCTGGCTCATTTCTTTGAAGACCATATGGGGAGTTCCGTTCACAATATCCAAAGGATTAAAAGCTCCTGGGGATGGGTCCTTGAGAAAACTGTCTGGGATCTCTCTGTTTATTTTAAGTTTAGCATTTAAAGTAATTTGCTTAAAGAAAATTAGCAACAAAATAAGTATAAATTGATATTAAATTCCTTAATATTTCATACAGAGGCAACCGCATTTATCTGCGTTTCCTGTAAATTCATTCTCCGGCGTACACGTCCAAGAATCCCTTCAAACATGGACTCGTAAGGAATCCTATCTGGAGTTAATTTCTGAACGATTATCTTTGTGGAGGTCATTGGTGCATCCTTAGCTATTGCCGTATCACCTACTGCGGGGTGGAGATAGTACACCTCCCACACATTATCTCTTTTCTCTTCACACTCCTTGCCAAAGTAAAAGTAGACATCACTGTTGACACTAAAACTTTGTTGAGAAAGTATAAAGACGTCCTTATCATTATCCTTCTCCTCCTTTCCATTATTTTTGTCAACCGCGTTATTATTGTTATTATTATCAAGAAGGGGAGAAGGATGAGGTTTTGGAAAGAAAGCTCGAATTAGTTTCTCTGTGGTTGTGTCATTCTTGCAGTAATCCACCAAGTCTGGCCATACCACAAGAAAGAGTGGCATCCATAAAAGTTTCCCAACTGGCGACGACTCGTAGAACGTCCGTTTTGTCATGTGGTAAAGCTGAGAAATCTGCAAAAGGACAAAGGAGAGAGATCGATCTTTTAGATGAGTTTTCTATTTTTGTTATGAAAACAGGCACAAAGATAAATATTGCTGTAGTAATATCAAGTGCATTAACATGAAAGCATATATACGAAATTTCATCACATTGTTTGATTATATAGTGGTATAGTGGTAACAGCATTGGACGGCAGAGAGAATATCATGCGAAGCAAATGAAGAGGAGAAAAAGATAGAGATTCGGTAATCAACATGGAAAACAACTTGTCAGCGTAATAAACATAGGTACTTTTTACTGTTTTGTGCTGTTTTATTCGAAAAACACACACGAGTCCACATCGTGGCATGAGCCAAAAACTAAATCAACAAATTGTGTAAGCAGAGAAAAACCAAGTGATTTAAAACAAAGCTTCTTCCCTTGTCTACTCACTGAGCTGATTCCTTTTCTATTATTATTATGTTTACTACCAAGTTTAATAACTACTTTATGTAATGTTCTTGATGAAACTTATTTTATTTACAGTTGGAATAATAATGCAAAGTGGAGTGGGTGCATAATAATAATACCAAGTGTATATTATGTGGTAATAATTTTACTGACGTGCACGTAGCACTTTTTGAGTTTATTTATAAATCTCAAAATAACATTTAATCTGTTCATTTTACTGTTGTTCTCGCTATGCTACAAACTAGTTGGTGTGACTAGCAGTGAATGTTTCAAGCTAGAAAGAAAAATAATGGCTGTTGACGATGGAAACAGCTCGAGCTCTCACTTGAAGAAGAGAGTTCTCAATCACACTTGTATTATCCGGCATTATCAAGTACAAGATCTGGTTGTAATCCATGGGCAATGGCGGTCGGATTTCTGAACAATTAGCTTGAAGAACCGCACGGTACTCCAAAATCCTATTGAGAATAAGCACATCCTCCAACTTTCCCTCTGCAACAAAAAAGAAGAAGAAAATATGGGTTCCACAGTGGAAGTTTTCAGCAGTATTCATTTCTTTCATAGGCATTTTCGTTCCATGATATGCATGCAGCCTGAACCTGCCGGTTATGTAATGAACAAAAACGCAGTTGACAGCCGATAGGAATTCAAACAGTTTAAAAATTGATTTTTTTTAAACTCGGAGAAATTTGAGAATTTGTGGTTTGAACAGGGGTTATGTAAAATTTGTCATATGGGCACAGGGTGAGTTGAGAGCCAAAGTAAAATAAAAGAGCAGACAATAGTACTGCTAGCTCGGGGGCCTCTAGTTATTACAATAACAATCATACCAGCAAAAGAAGAGAAATATCAAGATAAAGACAAATCAAATCAAACTTTCTTCTTTGCGTCATTTCATTAAAGCTTAGGAATCGGGTTATGTTAATGCTGCAGCAGCTCAAACTACTTTACTGCCTGCCTACATACCCAAATAACTGATGGACTCTCGTCTATTTATAACGCTTTCTCATTATCTATTATTGAACTTTCTCTAAACTATCTTTCAAAACTTTTAGTTGATTACGAGAGCTTACATAAGAAATAAAAGAAAGTTGTTAGCGTTCATCATTGTAAGAGGCCATGTGATAATACGATGATGACAAGACATGGATAAAACCCAAATATTAAATATAATTTATTTGTATATCTGAAACCAGTTTCTCTTTCATCCATTCCATCATGTAATTTTATTTATATGTACCTGCCAATTTTGCTGTCCCAGCTGAAAAGGGCATGCAAATAAAAAGATCGAAACTGTCCTTTCCTCCTCCTTTCGTGACAAAGCTTTCCAGCGCATTGGACAAAACTGCCACATCAAAAGCAACGACAATCGCAGCTGCAGAAAAGGAGGAAACAAAGAGAAAAGAAGTGGAAGATGGAGAAAAGGATGATGAAAGTGACGAGGAGGCTGAGGGAAAGTAGAAAGGAGCAAAGGACATCATAGTACATCCATTCCAGCTGCTGCATTTTCTTTTTCTCATTTTCGCATGTGAACAAGAACAAGTTCTCCACCGCTCATTTTCCCCCGACTATTTGCTCACTCTCGTCGTCGTCTTCGTCGTAATAATTAACTTGACTACCATTTACGATTATTATTGTAATTATTTCTGCCCTCTCTCTGTCCTCTTCTCTCAATTACTTTTCCTTTTACATTTCTGTCCTTTTAACAAAGTTTCAACACTTGCGTCTAATCAGTGGAAACTTTGAGCGTTTTTCCTGCACTATTAAACTTGTCATCTCGTCACGTTATTTTCATTGTCGGCTCGTCAAGTATTTCGTTAAGTGCCTTTTTGTATCCTGCTGAAAGAAAGGGGATCAGGGAGAACACAGTGATTGCAAAATGAAACATGCAATCTGATGAAAGTAAGTTTATTTGAAATGAAACGTGACGCCTCCTGTAGCTATAGTTGCAGGTTTGCTGGGGGTAGGTAGTAATATAATTGCTCTTTGTTTACTTTAGGCCCTTTGTCCTTTTTTCTTTGAACTATTTATAAATATGTATCAACACTTGCCCAACAATTCATTTCTTATTTTTTAAACATTGTCCCTTTTTTCTCCATTTTTTGCCAAACTCAAAAAGAGGTAATTTTTTTCATTTACACTTTACACAGACTTTCCCTCCAGGGGAGATTCGAAAATATAAACAAATAAAATAATTAAAATACCGATAAATAAACATTGTGCTTTTGTTTTGTTTTGTTCTTCTTTTTTCACGTGTCCCGCCACATTTTTGAAGCAGAAAACTTTTAAACATGAAAACTTCTAAACAAACACTAGTCGACTTACTGTTTTCGTTGGAATATCAGATTCAAATTTTTCAGATCAACAGTTTTGAGAATATGGGAGAAAAAACAAGAAAAATATTTGTAACAATTTACAAGCGAATAGGTAGAATGAATACAATTTTATCCAGCCAGGTATATTGCACGAGAGGTTTATGCAACAAAACAAGGACTACTCATAACAAAATATTATCACAAAATAAAATACAAAATAGGTAATGAAACGAATGTTGATCAGCATAATCATTCTTACAGTTACTGGAAACGGAGATATTATGAATTATTTATTTTGCTTTTTATTATTAATGTAGTTTACGTTTGATATAGTTTGTGGTAAACATCAATACTGTTTACCAACTGACGAT